>PVKA01007121.1:0-79527 GCA_004027165.1 Ctenomys sociabilis
GGGTGGATGGATGGATGGATGGATGGATGGATGGATGGATGGATGGATGGATGGATGGATGGATGAGTGAACGTGTAGTCTCCACAAGGTGTTGTAACCTGGCTCAACCAACTTCATTTTGTAAAATTTATGTAAACTCCATGTTTAACCCCATACCGTCTTGCTGTTCTGTACGCACTGCATCCTGTCCCTAGCCCAGCTACTTCTGTTTGCTAAACCTTAATTGTGCTGTTTCCTAAAATGTGTTGACATAAACAGTAACTAGGCTAAAGAATAAGGTTCCAAGGCCCCATCTGTTTCCCAAACTTATCTTAACATCTACCTTGTGACAACTTTGATTAATGCCAGGCTGTGAGATCTAATTGTTTTGTTTCTAGAATTGTAATCTGTTCTGACTTATCTAACTTGTGACAACTCAGAAACACCAGGCTGTGAGATCTAATTGTTTTAGAATTGTAACTATATGTTAAAAATATAACCTGTTTCCATATGTGATCCCTGACCCCTGTGCAGCTTTTCCTTTGTACTCAAGCCTCCTGACCACCCCTTTGTGACTTTCAGCTTTAAAAATCCCTGCCTCTCCCTACCTCCACACGTACCTAGCAATCTTGCTTGGGTGTACGCCGCTGGGTACCAGCTAAAATAAAGCGCTTTTGGACTTGCCTCATTGTCATTCAATTTTTGAGCTACAACAGTTGTCATTCGATTTTTGAGCCACAACACAAGGCACCCAGTGTTGGAAGGAGCATAGAGCAGTTGCAGACTTGAGGTGTTGATTTGGACACATGCAGCCTTTTGCAGGCAGACAGCGATCCTGGGGGCAGAACTCCGCACCTGCTGAGTAGCTGACCTTAAAAAGAACAGAGACCTTTTCCCAGCATGCTTTGTGCCTGCTGGGTGGGGTGAAGCAGTGTCACCACATCTGTCTGGATGCCTGCTTCATCCCCTGCCCAGGGCCTCCTCAACAGCAAGTCTAGGTCTTACTTATAGCTTTGAATTCTAGCACAGAACTTGGGTACCCAGAAAATGCCTGTTAGATGAAGTTCCCGCTTCTGTGTCCCACTGCGACTCAGGGTTCACTGTGAAGTGCCTGCTCGCGCAGCGAGCAACCTTGGTGTACATCTGCGGGACAGGAGCCCCGGCTGGATCCGCTTACTCTCTCTTTGCTGAGAACCTGTCGTATCTTCCTCAGCTTATTTACCAAACAGGCAAAGTTTGTAAGATGCTCTGTTGGTGGAGGAAGAATTTCTTTTTTTTTAGAATACTTAAGAAATTCTCATGAAAAAGCAAATGAGGGCCGGGGAGATGGCTCAGTGGAATAAGCACTTCCCTGGTGAGCACGGGAGCCTGAGTTCAATCCCCAATTCTGAAAAAAAAAAAAAAAAAAAAAAAAAAAATTGAGCAGGCTTCGAGTATTCAGTTCCCATGGTGCTTAGAATGCTAGCCTCCTGTTTTCTCCCTAGCTACCTTTTGCCAAGCTAGGCCAACAGCACCACAGGTCGCATGTAAGATAAATACCTCTTCCTCCCCTCTCTCAGAAGCCACTGGCTCAGAACATTTTAAGTTCTAAGCATGCATCTTATGGTCAGTGTGTTGGGTCCCACTGAAGCCACAGGAACCACTGCTGAGCAGAGATGGACAGATGGAAAGACAAAGCAGGCTGGGAAACAGCTCAGTGGAAGAGCAGTTGTCCAGCATGTGTGTGGCTCTGGGTTCCTTCTCCAATGCGGGGAAAAACAAACAAAAAATAAAAACAAAACAAACAAACAGAAAACAGGTATGAACAACACATTCAGGTTAAGGCAAGAGAATTACAAATTTGAGGCCAAATTTGGCAGTTTAGAAAGACCCTGTTTAAAATTTAAAAAATTAAACAGGACTAGGTGTTGAGGATGAAGCTCAATGGTAGAGTATACCTGGGTTAGGAAAAAGAAAGATAAGAAGGGAGCGGAGGGGAGGGGAGGAGAAGAGAGCAGAGGGGAGGAGAGAGGGAAGATCTCCAAGTGAACCACAGTAGCTCATGGTTTCACCCTTTTCATGGATTCTTAGATCACTGGGAGGATGTACCTTTGGTAGGTGATGAATTAGCACTGGAGAGAAGTTGTTGTGAAAGGCGCCAGCCCCCACCCACCCTACCCAGCTCTCTGGCTTCTGCTACCAAGGTGCACTCTCTTGCTCCCACCTTTGCCACACAGGCCTGAAGGTCCTCACCAGAGCTGTGTGCATGCTGCAACCTTGGCCTTCCGAACCATGAGCTACCTCAGCCTGTTTCTTCACAAGCAGCCTGACTTGGGCAGCAAAGCCATACCCTGCTGCTCCAGCTGCTCCTGGTGTTTCTGTAAATGAGCACTGGTCCAAGTGTCAGAAACCTCATGCATTTGTCACAAGCTCCACACTTGCCGAGGACATGGCTCTTCTCCTAAGGCCCGAGCTCTCTGCCTCACCTGGAGCAAAGTTCAGCACAGATGAACCAGGGAGCAGAGGGCAGGGCCCTGCAGTGCACACACCTGCAGAGTAAGGGCCCTGAGAACCGTGGTGGCTCGAGGGAAGAATGTTGGTCACAGTAGGGATGAGTCACCCGCTGCCGCCCAAGTGATGTGTGAATGTGGACTCCCAGCAAACTTCACACGGAGGCCCAGTGACTAGCTGGACTCCTGCCTACAGAGGTCAGGCTGGGGCCTATGGGCCAATCCCTCAGAGCAAACCACAAAAGTAACAGCAATTACAGAAAAAGAAAAGGAAAAGGAAAAGTGGGGAGGAAGCGAGGCCTAGTGCTACACATATGTAATCTCAGCCTTTGGGGAGGACGAGCAAGAAAGACTGCAAGTGTGAGCAGTTTAGCAATGTGGTGAAACCCTGTCTCAAAGCTAAAAATTCTGGGGGCTGGGGAGATAGCTCAGTAGAATAAGTGCTTGCTTGGCAAGAGCTAGGCCCTGAGTTCAGTCCCTGGTTCCACCAAAAATAAATAATAATAATAAAAATAAAAATTCTAAAAAGATCTGGAGGTGTAACTCAGTGTGGAGGCCCTGAGAGCGAGAGAGAGGAAGAGAAAGAGTTCTAGGCATTTATTGCAGGTGGCTATGAGGAGTAGCTGGGTGAGAAGAGCAGCCCCAGGATGGGTTCACTCAGGTGAGCAGTAATAATCCACTGAGCCAGCGATGTACACTAGAAGAAGTCCCTGAAGGTTCAAAATCACCTTGAGGAATAGGCTTGTCCTGATCCCTCATTGTGAAGGTGAGGGCTCGTTCTATGATTCTGTGCAGAGAGGCTGTGTCCCTCCCACTGATTGTTTCTGGGGCTTTGACTGCAGCTGCTCAGAAAAGGTGAACATTTTATTTTTGTGGATTGGAGCTCAAGCACTGTGGTCCATGAGGGTGTGGCAGTGAAATCAAAATTGGCCTAGTGCCTTGGCCACTGGGATTGAGTCCTGGGCCAGTGTCACACCCACCTCACTCACCACAATGTCCCTAGACACCAGGAGCAGGACTAGGTCATGAGGGTTGGGGAGGCTCCTGACTGTCCTATGAGGATGCAATTTTCTTTTATTAAAGTACAAGAATGAAAACTCAGAGACTTGCCCAAGATCACAAGGATAAGAGAGATAGATCTTTAGATTCTTAATTCAGCGCTTTGTACCACACTAAGGACACCTCCTTCCAGACCTGAAAGAGGGCTCTTCAGTCTGTTGGGGGAGCCCCACAGGACCAAGCAGGGGAAAGGTGCGAGGCCCAGGAGCCTGTGTGCACTGCACCCATAGTGACCTCCTTGGTAAGCACAGACACCCTGGCCTCGGGCAGCGAGAGTGTGGGCTCAGAAGTCAGTTGGGTTTAAGTCCCATGCACTGCCCAGGCTACCTGTGTAACTCAGACAAGAAACATAAGACCTATGACTCCCAGTTTCTATCATTTTGAAGTGGGCCTAGAGCAATAGCCGCCTCACAGAGTTTGGGATTCGGGGTTAACTTGTATAAAGCACTTAGAACAGTAGCTGAAGATAAATATTCCATAAGGGCTTATTATTATTGTTAATATCAATTATTGTTATATTTAGCATTATTTCCAAATCATACAGACTGATCAATTAGTTCCCATTTATGTAAAGAAGAAAAAATAAAATAACACCAAGACACCAACAGCTGCTCTGGGCATCTGCAGAGCCTGCCCAAGGAAATGCCCAGCTGTGGCTTCTTTCTACTGGGAAAGGTGGATAACACCTGAAAGAGGCCTTCTCAGGAGCGGTTCTACAACCCAGGAGTCCAACCATGTCTCACTTCCGCCATCCCACCTGGATCTGCTTGCATTTGCCCATCTGTCATTGGGAGTGCACGTGTCATTGTGGCGTAAAGTTCACATCGTGCAGTGCATTGGCCAGGTTGGCAGCCACACGTCCCAGCTTCCTCAGATGCATGATGTGCAGGCTCTTGCCTCTTGGTCTGGCTCTGAGAGGTGCATCAGAAGTTGCTCGTACAGCCAGGTACCTGTTCCAGGTGCCCCCACTGGAAGCCAAACAGCAGCCCTCTCCTCAGCCCTCCTGCCTGGCTCCTGGGCCCTCTGAACAGAATCCAGGTCTGTAGCGAGCTGCCTCTGCCTCTCTTTCTTGTTTGACGATGTCTTCAGCCCAAGGGTAGTGAGTACGGTGAGGAAAACCATGAGGTGGATCTCATGATCAGGAACTGCTTGTGACGTGAAAACAGGGAGCCAACTGGAAAGTTGTGGCACTTCCTGATACAACCCATGGTGGCTGAAGGAGAAGCCTTTTCCGAATGCACTTCCCCAGAGAGCAGAGCTCAATAGGTTCACAAAAGAAGGTATCTGTGGTTTGTATTAGGGTATCCTGGCCATTGTAAGAAACAAATTCTCAATTCTCAGTGGTGTCACACAATGGAGGTTTATTTCTTACTCTTGCAAAAGGCAACTGGAGAAAGTGTCCCTGAGGCACCCAGCTGGCAGACACACTATCAAGTTCAGCAGCCCTTCCAGAATCACCTGGAGTGTAGACACATAGCCATGGATGGAGATGAGCTTTTTGATCCATCCTGTACTCAGCAATGAGGCTCCCAGACTGGAAATAGTAGACCTGCGGGGAAGCCACTCCTGGCGATGGCTCACACCAGGGACACATTTCCTCTGTAAGGCATATTTACCACAGGTTAGGTGCCCAATAAATATTAGTTGAATGAGTGAAAGAACCTGTTCTAGCTCTGTACCTAGAATGCTCCACATCCTGTTTGTCTGCCTGGTGAACTTCATTCACCCCTCCCAGCAGCTAGCCTGGACCTCAAGACCCAGAGAATCCTTCTGGCCCCTGCGGATTGCCCATTTCCCACAGCTCTTGAACCATGGCTCCACAGAGTACTCAGGGCACTGTACTTAATTCCCTAGGTGACTTTTTTGTCTTAGTCACCTTTGCATACTCAGGCCCCTGGCTGACCACATACCTATGTTAGGTGTCATGTCTTATCAAGATTGATGAATGCAGCTGAGAATATGTAGCCCAGAGAAAAGGGAAACAGGATATTTTTTATTCATAAAGGAATGGATGATGTTCCTTCATCTTCACTGCTACAGGGATACCTTGTATCTAAGAGCAGCAAGAATGGAGAGGCCCCAGTCTTCCTGCTCTCATACTGAGCTCTGGTATTCTACAGAGTTGATATGTCCCTGACTGATGTCTCTCTTTAAGGTATATAGCCCCTGGGAAAGTATGAGATTAAGTATGGCCCCTTTTGCTACAGGTAGATTATGGATGAAGAGAAGACATTCATCCACTGCGTCAGAGAGATCAAGGCAGAAACTTCTAACCTCTCCTCCTGCCTTTTGGTAAGAAGTCATCCCTGGCTATGCCATCTTGCAGGGGTTGGGTAGGGTGACTCTTGGCATCCTGCCCAGGCAAGCTCTTTGGTCCTGGCTGTCTACACAGCCATTCCAATTCAGGGAGCCACGGGTACTGTTCCATAAGACATTTGTCTTCTCCCATTGGACTATAGGCCATAATTCATTCTGCTTCGCAGCAGGTCTGAATTCTCACAGAAGTCTGACAGCAAGTTGGCTAGATGGGCAGAGAAGGGTAATGGCAAAGAATGAAAGACACATAGCCATCAATCTGATGGCCACTCTGCCCTCAGATATGGATAAAAACAGAGAACTAGGAGGCTAGAGGGGCACTAGTCCCAGCTCTGCTCTGAAGCTTCCCAGAGGCAGGAAGACAGGTTTGGGAAAACAGATTATCTGAGTCTGTGTGATGAGAACCTGGCCCAGCCTAGGCCAATCAAATGTTGATGAAGATTCAGAGGGTGCTGCACTTTGTTCCCACATTCATAGTCTCCAGGAAAGAGCATTCAGAAGACGGTTCTACCTGCATTGCACCTGCTTGGGTTTACTTGGGCACTTACAGGTGTGCTCTTTGGCTGAAGAGCAAGAATCAGGCTGGTCACCATGGAGCAATTCTATGCTTGTTTCCTAAGGACACACTTGTTAAGATAATAGTACTCAGGTTTTCTGTTCTATCTTATCAAAGCTTAAAGTTTGTAAACGCTGCTCTTGGCTTTGCAACCAGGTAAGAAGACATCTGACACTGTTTCAGTGTTGCTTAGATATACTCCCTTTGCCTGACAATCCTTACCTGTTTTCCTAACACCCTTATCTTTAGTACACTTCTCCTAGATTCCATTACCAGCATTACACAAAATAGTTCAGTGCACAGCAATTCACAGAGTCCTGGCGATCTGCCTTTTGTGTGGTGCTGGAGCCCTCCCAGTCCATTTATCTTGGAACAGTAATTTCCTTGGGGCTGCCCAGGTTAGCAGCAGGTTACAGATCACTTGGACCAGGACTTGCTTGGCCTGCAGTCTTTGTTGAGCTGAACTTGGCCTGTGCGAAGGCGGACGGCAATATTCTCTGCCCCATCACTTCAGGATTGCCAACTACTCAGGTGTAAACATGGATCAAATTGGCCCATTTCATGAAAGCATTGCACAATGTTGTAATAGACTCTACCTGGAAAGTTCCTGGGCCTTTAAAAACAACATTTATTTACTTTAGCCTGTCTTGTAGGAGTCATCCAGGAGACACTCGGTGGCTGTTTGTTGAATTTGTTTCAGTGAACACGAATTTTGTGAACCCAAGTATTAGTTCTAGACAGCAAAGGAGAAGTAGAAAAGAATACTGACAAGACCCTGTCCTCAGTGATCTTACATCCCAGGGGTGGAGAAAAGACTTAAGTTTCTGAAGAGTAAAATTCCACTGTTCAACAGAGTACATCTATATCATAGTCTTGGCTGGAGTGAGAGGTAACAAAACCTCACTTTTCCAGGCCCTCTAAACTGGCAGGGGTCCTGCCCAGCATGTCCATGGGCCGTCCCTGAGAGCCTGTACAGGGGCCATGACTGTGACTCATGGAAGGAGATAGACACGTCGTCCTCGCTATGCTGAAGTATGATTCTTCCTGCTCTATGGTGTCTGGAAAATACTTTATAAGCATTGGAGAAGATATTATGGAGGAAAATTCCCAAGAACACAGAGGTGTTATAGTATTTTACTTTGGGTGTGAACATGAGGAAGGAGGCAGAACTGGACTGAATTGCTACCAGCTGTTTTCTCAAAGGAGGACCTTTGTGATGAAAGAAATGCACCAAGACGCATGCAGAATCAGGACTACAGAGCGCTGGCTCTCTGCGGCCTCCACTTTGTCCATTCTGCAAATCTTGGTGTGACCTGATCAGCAGGCAAGGTTCATTCCACTGTGGATCTTTTCTTGCCACAGATGGATGGTGCTTCCTCCCTTGAGGTTTCCACGCATGTACAGACTGGTGGTGTAGGCCTTTCTTTGCCACCACCTTGGGTTCTTAGGCTAGGGTCTGATTTTCTTCTAATTCTGTATTCTCTGGAAAGAGATACTCAGATCACTGTATGTGGTGCTATTCTAGCAATTTCACAAGCTGTCTTCTGGCCTTTAGCTGATCTCCCATGTTCTTGAACCATTTTCTAGTTTCATGGTAGGTGACCAATATTTCCAAAGATATTTCTAGTTTCCTCTTTTCCCCTGCCCATTTTGCCCATATACAGGTAGGACCTTTGTAGATAGAGGAGTTCTATGACAATCCCTTCCCCTCTGTTTCCACCTCCTGCCCCTCCAGTCCTATTTCTGCACTAGAAATAGGGCCTCTAGAGGCTGTCTGATCTGCATTTCAGCAGCCCACTGGCCCTTGCACTTGCCAGGGAAGCGCTTATTCCACTGAGCCATCTCCCCAGCCCCTCACACACTTTTGTGTCCCATTGTCCTCTGTCCTTATGCTCTGTGGAAGAAGGAACACAGTTTCTAGCAGAGCATGGATACTGTGGGTCGTGAACAACTCTGTCAATCACTAAGCAATCTAGGTTTTAGAGATCCCACTTCTACCACACCTCTTGCCTAACTCCACGGGCTCCAGAAAGTGGGGTTCTGATACCTCTCCCAGATTCCCTTTTCTTTATCCACCTCCTTGCCAGATAGTAAGAATCCTAGTCTCCATCCCCTTGCTGAACAACTGCTCCACTAAAGGCAGCATTTCCTTTGCAGCCACTGGAGGAATTTCGGCATCAGCTAAACGTTAAGCCACTGAGGTCCTTTGTGATGTCAGTTTTTTGGCCTTTTGGACTTGTTATTCATTTGCAGGCCTAGAAATCTCTGTTTTTCAACTCTTCCACAGGTTGGTATTTCCTAGGTAAATTGGTTTTGTGGGGGTTGGAGGCGCTGAGGGACGTGTGCACTGGTAGAGAGATTTTTGAAATGGGCTTTGGCACTATTTGTATTCTTCAGAATCTTTGCTTTCTCATCTGATAGAGCTGAGCTATTTTCCACAAGGAGCTTCCCCTTCAGTTCTAAACATGTCATGTGGTTGGGGACAAGGAGCTAAAGCATGAGCTGGATGTAGACCCCAAGGCCAGAGTGCGAGCTGGAACAGGCTGCTGGAGTGGAGGGGCCACTCCCTGCATCCCACAGCCCTCTCTGCCCTGGCCCAGCCTCACCCTCCCCTCAGTGCCATGCATACAGGACAGTGCCCCCGCTGCCAGCCTCCTGCTTCTCTGACACACAAAGAATGTCTGGCTCGATAAATATTCATTCACCAGTGATTATACGATTAACGGCAACCTATGGCAAAAGTAAGCCTTTAAACAAAGGGTTTACTTTGTTTTTATGGAAGGGAAAATAAAATATAAAACCAATAGGTTGACTGTTTATGGGTACATTAGGCTCAGTGCTCCAGCAGCTCGGTTATTAGTGAGGATTTCCTCATGGAAGGAGGTAATCAAGGTCAGGCAATCACACCCACCCCTCCTGCTCTGGCTCCCGAAGGCTCAAGCTTTGATCTCAGTTGCCATAGCAACGAGTGTGCTGCAAGACAAGGGGAAAGATCATGCCTGTAGGCTTGAGAAGTGAGGAGTTTACAAATATTCTCTTTTTCTTTCCTATTTGGATTTGAAAGAAAGAACAGCGTGAAAGAAACCATCTTGTGTTCTTTAAGTACTTGTCATATGGCAGGTGAGAGGGGAGATACCTAACATACACTTAGAGTGTGTGGAAAGCCCTGTGTTGGGAAGGATAACTCACCTACTACAGAGTGCACAGATCAAGAAATCTAGCTCAGTTATTCACTACAAAGCAAATGCCCAAGCTAAAAAAAAAAAAAAAAATGGGACATTGCCAGAACCTCGGAAGCGACTCTATGAGCCGTGTACAATTATGCTCCTCCTTTCCTTTTAAAAGGAAAATTGTCCTAAATTCATAGATATCACTTGCTTACTTTTCTTTGAAGGTTTACCATTCGTGCATTGACCCGAAGACAATTACTGTTTCACTTATCATTTTAAAAGAATCTTTATGTAGGTGGAATTAAGCAGCATGTGCGTGTTTTTTGTATGTTGCCTAAAATCATGTTCACATATTTTATTCATGTTATAATTTATGGCTGTATTATTTCACATTCATTTCTTTGTTGTATGTTGTCATATAAATATAATCTACTTTTATACAATCTATTTCACAATCATTCTATTGTCAGTGGATTTTCAGATTGTTTCCAGTTTGGAGTTCTTCTACACAATTCTATAATGCATATTATTATATATATCTTTTTGTGTCCATGTGCTCACATTTCTTTGGATTTGTACCTAGGACTGGACTCTCCTAAATCATGGCATTTCTTTGTAGATAAGCCAGTGTTCCTAAGTAGTTTTACTCCCAGCGGCACATGTGGGTCTCTAATCCTCCACATTCTCATCAATATTTAGTAATTTCAGTGTTCTTAATTTTACCCATTCTGAGGCTATGTTACAGTATCTCAATGTTTGTCTTTTGTGCCTCAGTTATTTCTTTTATTTCACTGAAAATACAACTGCTTACATTATATCCCTTCTGTTTGCCTCTCGTCATTGCTCAGTTCTACCCTACTGTTTACCCAGGACTCTGCTCTGCGTGGGCCACATGAACACACTTTCCTGTCTTCTGGCTCCTAGCTGTGATTGATTCAGGCTAAGTGCTTAGCCAACAGGACCTGAAGGAAAGAGAAGAGTGAAAATTTGGTAATGATCAGCCTGTTTTTCTCTGGGTGTGGGTCACAGGGGGCAAGACACTTCCCTTCTAGAGACTCTGTATCTCGGTTCTGATAGTTCTGTAGACTCCCTGCCTTCAGCACGTTTCAGGCCTAGAGTTTGCAAGAGCAGCCCCCTAGCTCCAAGCTTCTGAATCTATCTCCCCTTTTACTGCTTGCATGTCTGCAAATTATTCCTTGATAAAGTCTCCCTCATGTTATAATAATTGGATGGGGCCTGGGGAGACAGCCCAGTAGAATAAGCACTTGCCTGGCAAGTGCACGGTCCTGAGTTCAATCCCTGGTTCCACAAAAAAAAAAAAAAAGAATTAAAAAAAAAATAATAATAATTGGATGGTGTTGTTTCTGCTCAGAAACCTGACTGATGCATTTATTTTGGAGAATATTTTTGGTTATTTGAATAGCTAGGTATGGGTCTATTTCTACTATCTTTTCAATCTGCTTTTTGTTATTCATAATTTCTTATTTCATGTGACTATTTTTGAATTATTTGTTAATATTCCCATTGTAAAGTTGCTTTTGGAAATGCATTCTTCATTGAGACAGGATTACATTCTCTCCTGCCAACAGCTTTGATTGTGCTATCTCTGGGAGGCTTTATCTAGCCCTTGTTTATCATACTTCTTCAGCATCTCAACTCAAAATGGGAGGCCTTGCAAGTAATCTTCTTCACCTTGGTAGACTCTGGGGCTGTGGCCCATCCCTTTCATTCAACTGCTTAGCTTCTTTCAACCCTCATGAACTCCCAAATGAGCCCAGAGTAAAGAAGTCTCATCTTCCAGTTTACTTCTCTGAGCATCCAAGCCATTTTAGTAACGCTTCACTACCTGATTATCTAGCATTTAAAAGAATAGTATTCCTAGTTTTCTGAACCAGAAAACTTGTTCTGAATTACTTGGTTTGCTTTTGTCAAACTTGAATGGTGGTCAACTAATTAACGTATGGTAATTCCTCTGGGATAGCTCAGATAAACCTATTCTCCTTTATTTCAAAGTAAAACATCTTTTTCCCTAATTTAAAAAAAAATAGGTCTTTTAAAACGGAATCAGTCTGCCCTGCTAGCCTGCCCCTGGGGCAAGCTGAGATGGCAGTTGAGATCAGGTGGCATGTGCCTGTAATCCCAGCTCTTGGGATTACAAGCACCTGTGAACAGGTGGATCACTACGAGTCTGATCTAGTAGTGAGACCCTGAACACCCTGTAGACCTTTCCCTAAAATACAAAAAAAAAAAAAAAAAACTGAATCAGAGTTTTCCATAGTTAGCTACTGAAGTCAAAGTAATTTGATATATGACTCAAAGTCCCATAAGGATCTTATTTACCTTTATATCTTGAGTACCTAGCACAGTAATTCTTTAGATAGCAATTGTCAAGTGAAAATAAGAACAGGTAAAATGATGAACTACAAAAATGCTAATGAGGATAAAGTCTTATGGATCACTTTTTTTCACTTAAAATATTCTTACCCGATATATTAGAGTATCTTCTCTGTCCAGATTTCCTTTGTAAGATGAAACTTTTGAATAATTTGAGTGGAATATATTAATAAACTCATGATCTTTAGGCTTCGCTTTCATCTCCCAAATATACAAGATTCACAAACCTGACCATGTGGATTATAAGCTTTTGGGAGTGGCTTATGGGAAGAGATAGGACAGGTTCAGTGCTACAAGCGAAGCACTGAAACAGCTTTGGCTGTCCTGTTTGGGAGCTTCTGGTCAGAGCTTAGACCAGAATGCTGATAGAAAGCCTGCCTGTAAAGGCCAGGCTGGGGAGGCTTCTGCTGGGAAGGAGGACTGCATTGGTTGTTGGACTTCGGATCATTTGTGTTTTGACTTGGCAGAAAAGCTGTCTTCATTTTTCTTGTGTCCAGAGACTTTGCCTAAGAGTGAGTTTAAGCATGGCAGACTGATTAATCTGGCAAAAGATATTTCAAAGCAACCAAATATTGGGGCAGTGGCCTAGTTGCTGCTGGGGGCTTTTGGCCAGATTTATGTTGAGAATGAAGAGCAAGAAGCCCAGCAGGAGAATTTAAAATGTTGTGAGTTAGGCCTGAAAAGAAGCTCTAATAAAGCTGTGGACTGCAAAGACAGAGCTGAGGAGATCTCCATGGCCAGGAACCAACCTGAGACTGGAAAGGATGGCCTGAGGGCATCACAGGAGGAGGAGGCAGGTCTCCCTCCACCCTTTGCAACCTCAGCACTGCAAAGGTCAGGGAGTTTGCCTTGAGAGGAAAGCCGCAGAACCCCACGTTTCACAATGGTGGCAGCAGCCACACCAGGTTCCAGAATGGTGCCAGCATGGAGAATTTGTTCCTGGGAATCAGGATCAGAGTGTTTAGCCCTCCAGGCACTTAACCCCTACAGCCAAGAGAGAGGAAAACCTGGCTACTGCTCCAGCTGGCAGCAGACCTTGGTGTCATCCACGTGGCATTGGGTTTAGGTGAATTCAGAATGCAGGAGTTCTAAGGTTAAGAAGGCTTCCACTTCAACTTCAGAAGAAGGCCTGGAGGGCCAGGCAATGTGCCCTGAGAGGGTAATGTGTGAAGCTGTGAGAGAGAAGCCTATTCAGTGGAAACCCCATATTTGGAAAAGCCAGGAATGTGGATCATCTAAGGGAAACTTCAAGGAGGGAGCAAAGCCAGCCTAAGAGAGATGCCACGAGAACCACCATGAGTGCTATAGGGGAGAAGCCATGTAAGGCCTTTGGAGCTCAAAGCTCAGCACAGATTGCTTGGGATATCCCACATGGAACTGCAGGACTTAATGGTTGCCCTACTGTAATTTGGACTTGTGTTGGTCCCAGTGCTCGGTATCCTGCTGTGTGTACCTTTTGGAATGGCAGTGTTTATCTTGTGCCTTTGAATGTTGCAACTGTTTAAATTTTCATTTGTAAAGAGGCTCACAGCTGAGTGTTTGCCTTGGATCTTGGAAGAAACTTGGGACTTGGACTTTTCAGCAATACTGAAACTGCTGGGATTTTGGCAACTCTTAGAGAGGGACAACAGTGGCTTTTGCATAATGGGATGTGCATGAGTCTTTGGGTGTCCAGGAGCAGAATGTTATGGTTTGTGTATAGTTGTCCCCCCAAAGCCTCATGCAATTGTGGGGCGGCTTCTGGAGTTTGTGATTGATTATTGTGGGTGTGAATGCTGCAGCTGCCCTGGGCAGGTCATTTGCATTTCAATGTAAGGAGGGAAGAGGGGCTGGCTGCTTGAGGGGCTGCTACCTCTCCTTTTGGGCTCTTGCTCTTTGCCTCTGCTATGAAAGTTTGCCCTCTGCCATGTGCCACTCTACCTTGGAGCCAGTTGAATATGGACAGAAACTTCCAGTAACTGTGAGCTAAATAGACTTTTTTCTTCCTTCAATTTGAGTGTCTGGTATTTGTCCTAGCAAAGAGAGAAGAGTAACTAAGACACACTTCTAGTTTGGCCTCAACTAAAGATGAGTCTGGCAATTCAAATCCTCTGGAGACTCTGTCATTCCTGTATCTGTAATGTAGATTCAGGGCACCTCCAATTGGTGACACCTTTTCTGATGGAGCGGGGAGCAAATCTGAGATTTGAGATTTTTTTGATGAAGACTGAAATGGCAAGTTGAAGGGGTTGAGTCTCTGGTAAGGCTACTGTGCAAAATAACACAGGAAATACATTTTTTTTTCATGTTTCTTGGAAGGCTGAAGAAAGAAAAATTAAAGAATAAAGTCATCTAAGAGAGGTAGAAGAACCTATGCTTGATATATCCATACCAGAGTGCAAGTCATAACCGTTACTGGTTATCCCAAAACTATTTCATTACCTAACAGAAGAAAGGGAAAGCCTTGCTCTTCATACTGCATGATTCTTTTTTTTTTATCTGAAGATCTTTTTTCCTTTATTCTCAAAGACAACTGGGAAAGAAAGCATTGTCTGCTATAATCAAAAGCATACCACAGTATAAACAGTAATCATTCTACTTATCACAGCTTGGTTGAGTTTAAAATTTGTGTGTAAAAGGTCTGAGATGACTACAGTTTTACAAAAATGGGCAGGGTGGAAGACTGAAAACTTCATGTGCTTTTGGATATCAACATTTATTTTTTATACAATAGTTACGGTTAAAAACTCCCTACTAGTAATACATACTTACACTTTACGAATTTTTTTATTTTACTTTTTTTTTTTTTTTGCATTAGTATTAATGTTTCTTGCACTCTTTGCATCTCTATTCAAAAAACATAAACTTTCTTTATTGATCTATGGACATGCTCATATATAAAGGACATCAGTGGGCCAAAAACGGTTATCAAATGAAGTGAGTGATAGGGTCACATGGGAAATCAGAGGGGCACGTGACATTGCCAGGATGCTGTGCCACTAAAAATGATGGTGTAAAGGCTGTCTTTTATTTTTTTAAGAAAAATTATTATGATATATATTGTGAGGCAGGCTTATAATACTATAAGTCTTGATTAAGAAGGAAAAATTAAAAAAACACCATTACACAGGATTAAAAAAAAAAAAAAAAAAAACAGATCAAGTCTTAGGAGTTCATTTAAACCCCAGGAACTTTTCACTTATGTTAGCGGTACCAGTCATTAATGAAGTAGAACTACCAGTTGTATAGGCTTTCTTGTTTATTGCTGGTTTATGACCATAATGCATGATTCTTTTCACAGAAAAAGATCAGGCCTTAGCCATCAGGAGACAAAGGCCAGGGAGATGGCTCAGTGGAATAAGCACTTCCCTGGCAAGCACAGGGGCCTGAGTTCAATCCCTGGTTCCACAAAAAAAAAAAAAAAAAAGTCACATCAGGAGGCAAGTGACTGTCCATGGTGCTGCTCTGCGGTTACTGAACCTTTCGGATGCCTCCTGCTCTGGTCCATATTTTATTCCTTTGCAGTAATGCACATCTACAAGTCCTATAATTTGGAAAGACAAAGGCATCCTTGGTCTTTGTATGGTTTCTATACATTTATTGTAGCATGTGACATAAAGAAATGTTCTAGAAAGGAAGACCACTAGTAGTCATTCTTTATTTTAGTGCCAAAATGGTACCTGTGTGCATGAGTGTGTGATATATGTCGTGTGTGTGTGTGTGTGTGTGTGTGTGTGTGTGTGTGTGCGTTCTTAAGAGAATAAGAGCCAAACAAGCCTTCCTAAAGGTTTGGAGTTATTAAAAATGTAACACTTCTTAAATTTATTTTTAAGTGTAGTAATCAAAAATTTTTTTTCTACGTGTTTCATTGAAATAAATAAAATGCTGTTATTGAGCATGGACACAGACCCACTGCCCTGGAAAGGGGGGCAGACTGGGAGCCCTTGTGTCAGGGAGCAGGACAAGAGTCTGGGACATGCAGCTACAGAGAGGATCAGCTGGTCTACCTTCTTCTTCCTCCCCCATCTGCTTTCCCCCATGTCCTTCCTCTCTAGTCCACTTTTTGCTACCCAGAACTGCAAGTGGAGGTAGCAATGAATGGAAATGGCAGCTCCCAAGAAGCCCAGACAGTAGGCTTCATCCTTCTGTGTGCTTCAGTTACCAAGGTGGCAGCTATGATGAGGAGAGTGCTGCATCTAAAGCCCTGGGTTCAGATCCAGCCCTGGACCTAGGTTGTGCTGCATCAAGCTAGTCACAAAGGGACCCTTCCATCCTGTCTTTAGCAAGATAACTAAGTTTTCAGAGCATTGTTATACGAGTAAAATAGATATTAGAAAGAACTATGTGAGACATAAAGAACTCCAGTGATGAAGGGTTACTGTGTGTCACTCTTTGTGGGGCCCCAAAGAGACAAAGGAAGTGGTGAAGAGATGAATCTAAAAGACTAACACAGGACAGGGAGATGGCTCAGAAGAATAAGTGCTTCCCTGGCAGGCACAAGGGCCTGAGTTCAATCCTTGGTTCTGCAAAAATAAATAAATGAATAAATACATACATACATACATACATACATACATACATACATAAATACAAAAATAAATAAATGGTCAACTCTGCAGCAAAAGGAGATAAGAAGAGGAGAAATTGCCCCAGAGGCAACAGAAATATCTCCTGGGGCTGAAACAATAGAAAGAGAAGAGAGGCTGCCCTGGAGGTGGGCTGATGCCTTAACCAAGTTAGTGCACTGGGTGACAGGCCAAGGGGAGGGGCAACTGCGAGGAGAGCCGGCATGCGCCAGGCCCTGGCAAACACCTGACTCTGTGCTCCATGCTCGCTGAATTCCCACAATAGGACTGTAATGCAAGTGTTCCCACCCTTGCTTCATAGAGAAGAGAACAAATTTCAGAAAGGCACATGAAGTTTCTGAAGGTCTCACAATCAGAAAATGGCACAACTTGCATCAAAATCACAGTTTTTCAGACACCAAAGCCCAAGTCATAAGCTTTCTAGTATTGTTTCATTTGTTTGGACTTTTCAAAAGGATTTTTCCCAACAAGGAGTCTCAGAGGAAACTATTACAAAACAGCCTCGAAGCCAAGCAATCAGGGAATCAGGAGAGCCAAGCAGAGCAGCTGGGGAATGGGCAGCAAATGGTCGGGATGCATCGCAGAGACAGGCAAAGCATCTTTCCTGGGAAGCTGGACACATTCACAGGAAAGGGTCTCTGAGTCAGCCCCTGCAGTCTTTGTCTGGTATCTCCTTGTGCCAATGGCCCTCTGTTTTCATGGGTGGAATTAATGTTGGTACAGCCCAGCACTTGCCAAAGTGCTCTACGGGACACTAGTTCTGTGGGGTTAATATGTATGGTTTAGAGAAGCTTCAGTTAAATTCACTTCAACTTAATTGAATGTATTTATTGGCCACCTCAAATAGAGCTATGAACCACAAATTAAATCACAAAAATTATAGGCATAGCATTCATGGAGCTTGAGGAGGAACCATCAAGCAAATTGAGAAGTGTCATGTGAAAGCGATACAGGTTTCTTTACCACAGAGATTTCATGCCTTGTGACTGTCCAAGGGTAGGGTAAGATCTTGTAGAAACTTCATACACCTCTGAGAACCTCAGTCTCTACTCCCCAAATATCTGGCCATGGAGTAGTGTTCTACTTGTCATACAGTCTTATCATATGGCACCAGGACTAGCAGTCTAAAGGAGAATCTTGGAGAATCTTGTCTCCTGGGACAAAGGCAAATAGCAAGTATCATTTCACTTCCCTTCGTGTCACAATATTGGCAGTGTGACCAAAGGGGATGATGGGAACACTTAAGCCTCAAGTACAGCTTGAGGAGATGCAGGTGCAGGGGACAATGCCTTCATTCATCCACACCTCTTCACTGTGAACTTGTAGAACAATCAAGGCAACCTAAAGCTGCCAGAGGCAAACTCATGGGAGGAGTATACTGTTGTAGGCAGGTCTGAGAAACTCACTGGGCTCCTGAGGCAGTAGGAGCAAGGAAGCAATAGGCTGAAGGAGGACAGTCCTTCCCACCTGAGCCTTAGGGGAGGGAAGGATTTCTTGAAGCAGGATATGATGGCAGCTGCACTGACATGAAGAGTACAACATGTCCTGTCTGAGGGATATAAACAGAAGGGTTCACTTAAGTCAGCTACAGGGCTTTGCATGCCAGCCATCGAAGTATATCACTCAGGCAAAGCAGCCAGGGGAAAAGAGATGACAAATGGCTAGCATTTTCTTTCTCTTCTCCAGGAACGCTTCTGGGTCTTGATTGCCCTCTGGGTTTTTCCTCTCTCTGATCTCTCTTGCTCTCACGCAATGTTCCCTGCCCAGGCATTACATAACAGCCCAGGCTGCAGGGAACACCTACACAAGAGGCCATGACAGTCAGACAATGGGCAGGCAGAGCTGCCCTGAGAAAATGGAGTCATTCACGGCTGTGTGAGAGACGGCTCTGTTCCCAGCTTGGCTCACTGGTCAATGAAGTGCGCTGGGGACAAAGAGGGAAACTTTACACTCACACAGTTTTCCCACAGTGGCAGCTCAGAGCAAAACAAGGCTCTAGTTGCCTCAGAGGAGAAAAAGCAACCATATCCATAGACTGTCCTCTCCCTCCTAGGTTGTGGTCTTGTGCCAGAGCCACCGAAAAATCTCCCTGGGAGGGAACAGCAAGGCCATACTTCCTCTGGAGTGAGAGCCGTGGAAGGCAGGGACCATGCATGGCCCTGCTGTCAGCCTTGATTTTCGTCTCTGCTGGATGGGCTTTTCTTTCTGAATCAGCTCATATTTGACTTCTGTGCTAGTGCACCACTTTGAGGGGAAAGAATGTTGTCAGTCAGGATGACTGCTGTGGAAAAGTGTCATCCTCCCCAGTGCAGATGCTGGGGAGAATCAGAGCATGCCTTTCCCAGCACAGCCAGAGGGCTCAGCTGTTTCCTGGAGCAGGTAGCCACTCTC
Organism: Ctenomys sociabilis; assembly: GCA_004027165.1. Classification (NCBI taxonomy): domain Eukaryota; kingdom Metazoa; phylum Chordata; class Mammalia; order Rodentia; family Ctenomyidae; genus Ctenomys; species Ctenomys sociabilis. The sequence goes on from PVKA01007121.1 coordinate 18,920, forward strand.
AGGGCTGGGAGTAGAACCTATCGCTGCTGAGCCCAGGGTGTCTTCTCATGGGAATCTATACTGCAGAGGCAAATACAGGTCTCTGTTCATTTATAAATCATTGCATGCTGAAAATTATCCAGAGTTATAAGTGTCCTACAGTGAATGTCTTCTACAAGACTAAATTTCATACCAAGAAAGTAAAATTATTACAAATAGCCTTATATACTAAAAATAAACTCTTAAACACCAGAAATAACCTACTTATCTACTTAAACCGCAGAAATAACCTACTTATCTACTTAGTTGGTAGTAAAGCTCTTACCAACTTATCTATTGGAAGAGATTTTGAAGTTGATTGTAGAGCTAGCGTGCCTGGAGCTCTAGTCTTACCACTGGGATCCCATTGCAATCCTCCCTACAGAGCAGGTCCTGCTCTGGGGTGAGTTATAATATGACAAGATATAAAGATCCTTATTTATCCTCCCTGGAGTCCTGGCCCTCCCCAGCATCAAAAGGATTCAGAGAGAAAAGAAGGAAGACAAGGTAATGTAAACTACTTTCTGAGTGACAAGAAGGCACTGGTGAGCTCCAGGCTGGGATCATGTACGCAGAAAATAGACCTGAATAGACCTGACTTGCTACTGAGTCTCATGCCAGAAGATTCTGTCCCTCTCAGCACCAAGATGACAGTGTGAACAGGGGCCAGTTCCTGAAGACCTGAGTGGTTTGATGCTCTGAAATGAGACACATGGGCCTGGATCCTGCCTGCAAACCTCAGCAGCTGCGTAACCTCCAAAAAGGGCTTCACTTGTGTCTTCCCAACTGTAGTAATCAGAGTGGCCTCCATTTTTAGGAAGAGCAGGACCTTCCTGGGAGGGCTGAAGGAATCAGACTGCAGGGAAGCTCTTGCTGAGACCATCCTCAGCCTGGGGCTACGCTCTCAGCACAGAGGCACTCACTCACGGGACAGGTGCACATTCCAAAAAATAATTCCCACTGACTTGTGAAATCCTCACAATCTAAAAACACTGTTTCATGCACTGAACCCTGGAAGCCATTGCCCAAAATAATTTGTTACAATTTAATCCAACACTGGATGTACTTAAAGTCTTTAAATTTTTTTTCTTTATGCTGCAGAATTCTGCTTTTAGGGTTGAAGAGAAGTGTACACACCCCTGGGGCCTATGGGTGATCAGAGAACTGATGCTAACAATGTCTGTGCTCTTGTGCTGTGGGGCCTGTGCTAGACCTGGGTACCAAGACTGTCACGACAGAATAGAGAGATGACAAAGTGGGTTCTTCCTGAGGAGGATGAAAGCTGGAACGACAGTGATGGGAAGGGCTTTCCGGGGGCAGTTGTGCCCGAGCTCCATCTCGGAGACAGGGTCGGCCCGGGGAGGGTGCAGGGGTGCACCCAGACAGCAGTGGTGCAGGGGTGGCCTAGTCATCCGAGCAATCATGCGCGTCTAGCACGTTGCAGTAGGTCCTCATGCCTGCGGCGCTGGGAAATGGAATGAAGTGGGAGGTGTGGCACATGGCAGGCTACGGACAGACCTCCTCAGTATTCTCAGCTGGCCCTGGGACATCACTTCTTCCTCCACACGGCCTTCACTGGAGATAGCTGCCGCCCATTCCCTGGTATTTTAATCCCTTTTGCAGAATGGTAAAGCGGGAATAGCCTAGGAGTAATTCCTCGCAGGTGCTCCCATCAGCAGTCTCTGTAATTGCCTTGTTTTTCCAATTTGAAGAGAATTCTTCAGGCAATTAAGTTTACGCTTATACAACTATGCTCTTCTCTCCCTTCTGACCTTTGAAACTGATATTTGTTGGAAAAGCTCTTTTTTCACCAAATTGATCTAGATACTCATTGACTAGCGGTTGGGCATGGTTGCTTCCCGTGAGGGCCCCTGCGCTTAAGCTGGACGACAGCTACCATTATAAAGCAATCATGCGCCGACCAGTGCTAGGTGCTTCTTTGAGATCAGTTTTCAATCTTTGAAGCAAAGCAGTGAAGAAGGTATTGTTGTTATTATTTCCATCTTGCATATGCAAAATGGGGCCTGTTCACAAGCAGAACTAGGATTCCTTCTGATTCTGAAAATGGCTAATCTTAGGCAGAGTTCACTGCCCTGCTAGCATAAAATGCTTCCGAGACGAAGATGTGGAGGCTGTGTGGCAGCGGCTTCGCCTTGGACAAGCAAGGTTTCAGATCAGAAAACATTTTCCCTTTGAAGAACCATCCTAGGAGAGCCGCTCCTACAGAGGGATCCGGAGGAAGAAGCGTGGAGTTCGCAAAGCTCTCTGACACATGGGAGCACAAATTCCAATACCTCTGAGGAACTGCAATGCCATTGTTTCTGTAAGATCCCTGTTCGCTAAAGGATGGGCTTAAGTTCATCAGAAGCCATCGTAATTGATTTGTTAATTACAACAAGTGCACCACCCTCATGCTAGACGTCAGACAGGGGTTTCAAACAAGAAATAAATGGAGCTCTGTGCGGTTTTTGCAATGTTTCCATAAATCTAAAGCTCAAGTAAAGAATAAGTTTCGTTTAAAAAATTTTGTTCCACAAAGCCACATATGTACTCAAAAATTTATTACAAAAAATTCTTCCAGAAGCAATTTACTATGCAAATAATGAAGACCTAGGTTAAACTGAGCAGTAATTACAGTGGTAGCTCAGAACATGTTGTTCAGAGAGATGGGATGGCTAGCAAAAACAATGATTACCAGCAATTTTTTCATCAGAATGCAAGTAGGAAGTTGAACAAGTTTCAAAGCAGTGGCTCACCAAGGTATAACTTGTATTAATGATTAAAAGTTAACATAGAAGTTCCAAAGCTACATGCTATAATATTTGTATATCTCTAAATCTTAAGATCTATAGGTATAAGATGCATATTGTCAGTATGCTTATGTTTTTAATTTTACACACTGTGCATGATTGACAAAAATTGTGTGACCTGTATCTTTAATTCTGCTATTCATATCTTTAGGAATTATAGTCTTTCAAACTATAAATTGCTGGCTCAGGCTCCTATGTCCCTCTTTCAAGAGTTGTTGATTTATAATAATGCCTGGAGTTTAAAGGGGGGGCTTCCAAAGGCCAAAATAGTGAATTCTGGTAGGTGGCAAGTCTTCTCCTTCATTCACAGACATGTGAAAGTACCCTGGGTGATCAAAGACATGATGGTGGTGCAAAACCTTCTATTCTAGTGATGCCCCATTTGGGGAGCTGATGTAGCCTCTGTATTTTATTTTATTTTATTTTATTTTATTTTATTTTAATGTATTCAGTACAGGGTCTATAGGCTCTCACTACCTAGATCAGACTCCTAGTGATCCTCCTGTTTGCAGCCTCCCAAGTGCTGAGATTACAGCCATGTGCCACCACGCCCAGTCTCAACTGCCATCTCAGTGTGCCCTGGGGATGGGGCCTGCACTGTGTGTGATGCCAGGGATCAAACCCTGGACCCTGTGCTCTGCCTAAGCATGCACTTTAGTCCACTGAGCTATCTGGCCAGCTCTATAGCCTTTGTACTTTGATTGAGCTATTTTTTCCTGTTATGTGCCTACTCTGGCTTTTGCACCACCACCCAGGTTAATGGGAGCATGTTTCATGAAGAATCTACTTCCTTTAATTAAAATTACTCAACTTCACTCTATTCTCACCTGCTTTCTCCAGAGGGAGGTCTGTGATCTAAGAAGACCCTTCTTAGAGGTTATACAGCCTGGAAGGAGGCCAGCAACCCTCAAAAGACAAAAGGGAAACATCCTCAAAAAGACTTGCTTCCCAGAGTCCCGTCCTAATCACTCCTCTTTTTCAGGCACCAGTGAAGGAAAGCTGATCCATATGAGTGGAATTATTATGTAGAAAACCAGCAGGGCCTATTTGAGCTTCCTCACAGTGACTACTGAAACCTAGGAGTGGGAGTTTTTATCCTTCTAAACCCAAACTGTTGGGAAGAATCAAAGAATACAAGTTTTACTGAATTCAGTCCCACATTTTGTTTCCCAGCCAAAGGTCAACTTGAACCACAGTGAAAAGCAAACTGTCCTTGAATAAGAAGGAGGTCGTGATCCAAGGTTGGTTCTCTGGTTTAGATGCAGACCACAGAGAGCAGTTTCTTACTTTCATGAAACAGTTACAGTGCATGCAGCACCTAGTAAAAATAGTTCACAGGGCACTAAGAGTTTGCTATCTATCTATCTATCTATCTATCTGTCTGTCTGTCTGTCTGTCTGTCTGTCTGTCTGTCTGTCTGTCTATGTATCTTTCTGTCTAGTCTATCTGTCTGTCTATCTGTCTATCTCTGTCTCTCCATTTCTGTCTTCCATGTGGCTTCTTTCATCTGGATTAAGAAACTTCTTGGTCAGTTATTCCATACACTGCAATCTAGAAGAGGCAATTGTTTTTTTTGTTTGTTTGGTTGGTTTTTGCTTTTTCATAACACCTGAACAAAGAATGTAAACTTGCTGGGCATTTGCCCAGAAGGATGGATCTGCATCAGTTACTAGATTCTCATCAAAGAATGAGAAAGAATTCAACAACAACTCAAAGTTCTTGGCTTGTGAGGATCCCCCTCCAGTGTCAATGGAAACGATGAAAAGACCAGGAGAGGGGGCTGAGCTCTGAGATTTAAGTCTAATTCCTCAGGCCTGGGGCAATCTTACCAGCCAGGAAAGGGTTTCATGCCCACTGTTTCCATGATGGAACAAGATAGAGATGGAGATGGCCAACCATTGTACAAAGCTAAAATTAGCTCCCTTGGAGGCTTTGTGTATATCTAAGGTAATGGAAGAAAATCGGGAGGTTTCAGGAATGTGGCAAATTTTAAGCTACTATTCAACATCACATGCAGCCTACAAGCTATGACTACAAACTGGGCTTTATCTGACAGCTAGATGCAGACCCCTGTTACCTGAAATCTGAGACAGTGCAGATGACAAAAGGGGGAGCATGGAAGACCCAAGGTTAACCATACGTGCACAAATGCCTGAGCTTTGTCTGAAGAGGCCAGACCTCACCTCTAATGTGGTCACAAGAGTTCCAAGAAGCCGGCATTAAGGCCTGAACTCTCCAGTGCACTGTTGTAAGAGTATTCCTAGCCCTGTGAGGCCAAAAGAAAAGCTAAAGCTCTTGGAGCTCATTCAGCTCATTTACCCAGCTCCCTAAAAAACCAGAACAGCACTTGTAAGTCCATCTGAGATACTTTAGGGCTGAGGGACATGCCCAGTTCCTTAAATAGAAATAAGTATTAGTTACCAGAGCAGCACGGGCAGACCCCTTCTAGACAGGAGGTCACCCGGGGCTCCAAGAGTTACTTGTTCAGCTCTGGTATCTAAACAGCCGAAGTGAATTATTCACTTAGGGTGAAAAACAACTATCTCCCCTGGATTGTCAGATGGAGTTTTTCAGCATTAAATGCCTTAGTCACTTGGAATCCAACCAAGGTAAACTCCTGGTACTGACCCACCCATATCTCTGCGCTGGAGAGAGAAATCCCACAACTAATAAAAAAAAGTTGTTCTTGGCTGTCTGTAGCCCTCCATGGCAGGTCTGTTCCAGGTGAGGCAGAGTTTCAGGAAAGCTGCAGGTGAGGAGCAGGTTGCGGAAGGGCTGTCAATGGCATCTCTGTCTGGGCCTGGGCCTGACGGGGCTGTGGCTTACATAACAATTTGGAAGACAGCCACAGCCAGGAGGAAGCCTGTGAACTGCCAGCAGTGCATAATCATCTTTGATTTCTCTGTTTGCTCAGCAGCTTTTATGCAGTGGAGGTGGCTGTGGTGCAGGAGGAGGGGTAGAATTCCAACACACTACGGTCTTCTGTTTCCTTCTGCAGGACAAATAGCCCCCAACAGATTCCTTTGGCCAAGGAATCAGCCCCTGCCACATAGTTCACAGCAGCTGAGGGAATAGCTGCCCTGGAGCCTGGTCCGGACCTAAGAAGGCCAGAGACGAGCCTAAAGTGACAGGAGCCTGCTGCTGGGAGACAGGGCCCTAGCTGCCCACAGCACCTGATGCTGTGTGCCTCTTCTCTGAGAAGCTGTGCTGTCCCTCTTGATTATAGAGATCACTGGGTCCTGTGCTATGTTCACCCTAAAAGGCAGCTTTTCAGGCCTTGTGGTTTAGCAAAAAATGCACCCTCTGTGTTGGTTCCGGTTTGATCATGCGTGCAAGGGGGCAGATACATGGCAGCAATGCATTTAGACTGTGACATTTTCCCTTCATGAAAAATGCACATTTCCAACATCTGTTTTGAGCCTGATTTTCCTAGAGTGACTAGCAGTTGTTCGCCCCTTAGAAGGGACCCATGACCTGTTACTGATTTCTTTACACCCGGAGATCTCTTCATGCACTTATCCCACTTGCTTGGCTATCGCAAGCATTTTTTTTTTTTTAATTTATGTAGTTGGTGCAGGGTCTCACTATGCAGATCAAGCCCAGTAGTCCTCCTGTTTTCAGCCTCCCCAGCACAGGGATTACAGGTGTGCATCACCACACCTGGACTTGGTGGTCGGCTCAGCGTGCCTGAGGGTGGACCAGCATGACATGTGGTGCCAAGAATTGAACCCCAATCCCTGCTCTTGCCTAAGCAGGCTCTTAGTCTACTGAGCTATCTCGCTGGTCCTCTTGCAAGCATTTTTTAGGAAGAATTTTCTACTCTATCCTAACCATTTAATATGATTGTATTCCACCAACTCTCTGACTTTCCCACTAGACTGCAAGTTCCTCAGACAGCAGCTCAAATTGATCATTGACTTATTCATTCAACAGTTAACCACAGACGGTTCACCCGGAACACTGCGGCATGCACCAAGGGGCTTCCAGTGCCTGGCCTCGGTGCTTGCTCTCTACATGAGTTCTAATTGAATCAACAAAATTCTTCCTGCACATGAACTGTTGATCTTGGCAGTCTTCTATTGTCAAATATGCCCACACTTGCAGCTCTCTGAGCAAGTTTACTGACAGGATACACCTTGTTTTGCAAGTGACACGTGTGAACTTGTGTAACATTGTCGTCAAATATTACTCTATGCACAGGTATTTTCTAATCCCCAGCCTGCATCTCTGGCCTAGTTTCTGCACCTCCTGCCCTGCACAGCTGTACTGAATTGCTTGTGATTTCCTGTGCTCACTCTACTTTGCCCTTGCTTACCTGTCCCTCCAGCGTGGTGTGCCCTTTCTGCTTATCCATTACCTTCCTCTGCCTCTCTGCCACCCAGCTCCTAGAACCTCAGACCATCCAAGCTCACCCTCTCGGAAGCCTCCCCATTTCCACTGAGCCTGGAGACCCCTACTCTCTGTTCTTATTTCCTGAGTGAATCTCTTACGAGTCAGTCTCTGACACCATGCTGCTTCCCCCTGAGATGTGGACTAGGCTCTTCCTTTCTGTATTATTGAGGCCAAGCACATTATAGGAACATTATATGTATAGAGAGAACAATTGGATCAGGCTTGTCAGTGAAACCCAGACTGGGCCCAGCACCTGTGTCAGGACCACATCTGTTTAGCGTGACCTGACCCTCGCTTCTCCACCCCAACAGAGTCCGGATAACTGCACAGTGCTCCACTGGATTCTGGCTTGGTACTGAACTAGGTTGTCTGTTGATGTATCATGTTCTTTCCTCTTCATAATTACTACCCACACTCTGTGTGTTTGCTCACACTTTCCATGTTTGATTCATGAACTTCTTCTGCTCTCATATAAAAACAATACCATCTGTTCACTAGGTGGAAATTCTGCATAGGTTTTAGTGCAGAGCAGCCCAGATGTACCTCTATGGGATTCTGGGCATAAGACAAACAAAATTGGGGCTGGAACCACTTAAGTACTTAAGTTTTGTATGATTTTTTCCCTTTCTTTGATTTTTTGTCTTGGTTATTTTCCTCTCATCACTGAGACAAAATACTCAACCCACAAATTAAGGAAGAAAAGGTTTATTTAGTTCAAAGTTAGTACAGGTTTCAGTCCATACTTGACTGGCTCCAAAACAGAGTGGCCCATGGCAGAGGGTAGCAGTTCATGGTGGCAGAAAAGAGCACAAAGCAAAGAGAGGAGCAGCAGCTGCAGCAGCTAGCAAGCCTCTCTCCCTTCCTCGTATTGTATTCGAGTTGTGTGCCCCAGAGCAGGTGTAGCACTCATGGTCCTAATCCCAGCATTGGATATAAATTAATCACAAACTACGGCAGCTTGCCCCAGTAACTGCATGAGCCTTTGTGGGACAACTAGACACAAATCATAACAATTTTATATTTTAGAATTTTCTTCTCAGATTGTCAAGGGAACATAGCTAACATCCCCACTTATATCTCCACCTAGAGACTGCTGACAGTGTCTAGGAATTCATAGTTTGATTATTTGGATCTATTACCCACAAATCACTTCTTCATACTCTACAATCAGTGAAACATGAGATTGACCTTGTGGACCAGATGATGAGGAGCAACACATGCAAACCACAGTGCCAAGGGGGAAAATAAGGCAAGTTGTGTAATAAAGACCAACTGATCCCTATGGGAAAGTAGGAGGGCAGTTCATTCTACAAATGATGACCCTGCTTAAGACTGTTCAGTGGTTTTATACTGTTTCCATTGTAAACTTCAGGTACTTTAATGTTGCAGGCAAGCCCTTCTGTGGACCAAGGTGTAACTCCTTGGCACCTCCTCTAAGCTACACTGATGCTCAAGCCATAGGAACCCATTTTTTGCCAGATAAAGTATGCTCTCCTTCACCTTTGTTTATAGGTATCTATAGTTTTCTTTGCCTGGAATGTCCAGTCCTAGCAAGATCTCATATAGTAAGTATTTCCTTGATGCTTCTTGGTGTCTTGATCACATGTCACTACTCTCCATTGCTAGCTAACTTCCCCTATAGAATGTGAGCTTCCTGCACAGAAGACTGGTTTTCCTTTTTGTAACCTTAGAATATAATACAACATAAGCAACCAAGTACATAATCAATAAATAGTGTTAAACAGTAAAATTGTTAAATAAATATTGTCATCAGGGGAGTCTTTGTATAGAATGTGCAAAGCCATGCAAAATTAATTTTACAATCATTGATGGGCATTTCAAATTGAAATAACAATTTATCTGGATTTTAAAGTGTTCAGGAAAATGTACTGTGAGCTTGGCAGTTTCCCCGATTATTACCCCTATTCTATTATCCAGCAATTTCACTCCTCTTGTAGTTAGATCTAAAAGTCCTTGCCAGGAACTGAGTAGAGGGTGAAGCTAAGGGAGTGAAGTCAAGGCTTCGGTGGAGACCCCAGGACATTGGACGCACCAGAAACATAGAATGCCAAGAAGAGAGATGGGCATTAAGCCAGGCACACCCAAGAGAAGGCATGTGGGTTGCTCTGAGAAAACCATGGTTATGGGCTTGCCCAAGGGCTTTGGACTCACACCCTGCCACCATGTGCCCCAGATTCTGCAGAGTACTACAGGATTTGCTATTCTCCCCACTGGGGTTCAGCCTTACTATTTTTTTCTATCCCCCCTCCATTCCTCTTGGAATGGTAATATTTACCCATGCCATTGTATGTTGGAAGTATTTAACTTTTTGATTTTTAAGTGGTCTCACAGTGAAGAATTGGCCTTCAGATTTTGAACTTGAAATTTTCAGCACTGGTGAAACTATTAAGACTTTGGTGACTCTTAATAGCAGAGGTGGACTAAATGTGTTTTGCTCAGTGAATTAAGCATGAGCCTTTGGAGCAGAACGTTATGGTTTGATTGGAAATATCATCTAAAGGCTGCATATGTTCAGAGCTGGGGCTTTGGGAAGACAGTTGGCTCATGGGGTCCCTCTAGTCATTGTCAAATTGATCCATTGAAGATCTCACAACTGTGTGTGCTATTAGGAGATGCAGCCTGGTTGGAGGAGGTGAGGCCCTTAAGTGTCACCTGGAAAGTGTATTCTTGCCTCTGTCCTCTCTCTCTCTCTCTCTCTCTCTCTCTCTCTCTCTCTCTCTCTCTCTCTCTGGACTTTGTGCATTCTACTTTCTGGTTATTATGGGTTGAACAGCCTTCCTCAACCATAGCCTTCTGCTCATTCCTATTTTAAAGTCCACTGAGTATGAACTGAAAACATAAGACAAAATAAAGCTTTTCTCTTTTAAAATGTTTAAATTGTGTATGTCAGGTATATTCTACCTGTAACAAAACCTAATTAATATAATTCCTACACATTTATCTAAGAGAAATAAAAACATATGGGGGTACACGCGCACGCACGTGTATTCTTTGTTGCTTTATGTCAGTGCAGAAGATAATGGAAGAAATAAATTGTGGTCTATTCATACATGAAATACTACTACACAATTAAAAAGAAAAACTAGTAACACATGCAATGATATATCTCAAAAAATGGAGTCAAAATGGCAGATGTTGAAGTATACATAAATAATTTTATTTTGATAAGCTGAACAACAAGTAAATTTAATACATACTAATGAATCAGAACAGTAGTCACCTATTGACTGAAGGGGGCACAAGGAAACTTCTCGAATAATGGAAATGTTCTGTGTCACAAATGGGGTGCTGATTAGATATTGGTATAAACTTATTTAAAGCTTTCATATTTATTTATTTATTGTTTTGGTGGAACTGGGACTTGAACTCAGGCCCTTGCTTTTGCCAGGGAAGCACTTATTCCACTGAGCCATCTTCCCCACCCCTTAAAACTTTTAAATAGTAGACCTACAGTCTTCCATGTCACCAGGTGGAATATTTACTACTATTTTAAAAAATGATTTCTTTAGTACCAAGTATGTCCCTGACAATCATTCGACTACTGTTCAGGTATCTAAAGACCATTTGTAAAAACCTGCAGTTAACCTTATTATCAATGGTTTTTAAAAAATGAAAGTTTTTTTCTTATATATAGTATGGAGTAGGAATGTCCACTCATGTCACTTCCCTTCAACACAGAGTTCGAAGTGCGTACTGGCAAGAACTATCTGACCAAAAGAAACTAAAGGCACACAAATCAGCAAAGAAGAAACAAAACTACCTCTATTTGCAGACTTCCTGATCCTATATAATGAAAACTGCAAAGATTTGATTTAAAAAACTATTAAAAACTAATAAACAAATTTAGTAAAATTGTAGGAAAAATTAACATGCAAACACTGATCGCACTTCTGTACACAGATAACAACCTATCTGAAAAAGAACTCACAAAAAAACACTCATGTATAACATTTAAAAATGGAATTTAAGAACCAATCTAACCAAGAATGTGAAATACGTGTACACCGAAAACTGTGAAACATTGATGAAAGAAATTAAAGAAAGTACAAATAAATGCAAGAATACTCCACTTTGGTGGATTGGAGCAATTAATATCAGTATAATGTCAGCATTACCAGAAGCAATATACAGTTGCAGTGCAGGTCCTATCAAGATTTCAATGGCATTCTTTACAGAAAGAGTAAAAACAATTGTAAAATTCACTCAGAACCTTAGAAGATTCCAAATAGCCAAATCAATTCTGGGGAGAAAAAGCCAGAGGCATCACAGTACTGATTTAAATATTATAAGATTTATAATAATAAAAAGACAGTATGACACTGTCACAAAATCAGGGAGACAGATCAATAGCAGAAAATAGAGATTCAAGAAATAAACCTAAACTTATACGGTCAACTAATTTTCATCCAAGGCACCAAAAGATGAAATGGGAGATGGCAACCTCTCCAATTAATGGTGCTATGAAAAAGAATGACGTTGGATCCTTCAGCCACACACAAAAGATAATAATTCATAATGGTCAAAGTTCTAAACAAGATCTGAAAACATCTGATGCCTGGAAGAAAATACTGGGGACAAAGCTCCTTACATTGGCCTTCAGTTTTCTTTGATATAACATAAAAAATTAAAGTTGTAAAAGGAAGAACAAATAAATAGGACTATATGAGGCTTAAGATCTTCCCAACAAAGAAAATGAACAGCAAAATAAAAATGAACTTTCCCCTACATGTTGGAAAAATACATTTGCAAACAATGTATGTGCTAAGGGGTTAGTATCTAGTATATATAAAGAATTTCTACAATTCAGTGAAAGCAAAACACCAAAGCACTTGAATAGATATATCTCCAAAGAAGACACGAAATGGCCAGTAGGTATATGAAAAGTGGCTCAACCACACTCATCCCCCACGATGACTAGTAAATCATTCACAACCACAATGAGATACTATCACATTCCTGTTAGCATGGCTGTTATCACAAAGATAAGCAGTAAGAAGTATTGTTAAGCATGTCTAGAAAAGTGAACTCTTGCATGTTACTAATGAGAAGCAGGCACTGTGGGGTAATAAATAAAGAGGTTCCTAGAGAAATTTAAAGTGGAAGCACCATGTGATACAGTAATCTCTCTTACGGCTTTATGCCCAAAGAAATCAAATCACTACCTTATAAAAATGTCTGCACTTCCATGTCCTTTGTAACACTGTTACAATAACTAAAATATGGAAACGACCTGCACATAAATATCTATCAATGCACAAAAAGGTACAGAAATCATGATACACACCTAGGTGCGCATGCACCCGCACACATACACACAAGAATGTTAAACTTAATAAAGATTTGCAATGACTTGGTTGAGCCTGGAAGACATGATGCCAAGTGATACAAGCTAGAGCCAGAGTCAGAAATAAAAACATAGCATAATCTCTTAAGTTCAATGTACCTAGAGAGAGAGAGAAAAAATAAGTCAAATACACACAGAGACTAAAACAGTGATTGCCAGAGCTAGAATGGAGAAGGGGAACAAAAAGGGAAAGGAATATAAAGTATCAAAATACATATAATTCATAATCTAGGATCTACATGAGGACTATGGTTAACAATACTGTATTTAAGATTTTTGCTAGAAGACTTCATTTTTAATGCTTTTGACACATATATAAAAATGAATAGCTATGTGAGATGATGGATATGTTATTGTTTGATGATGATAACCATTTCCACATATAAAATCCCAATGCTGAGTGGTGGGGTTGTGGGTCAGTTGTGGAGCACATGCCTACTATATACAAATGTGTGTGTGTGTGTATACATTTACATAAACTGCAAAAACACAGCATCCTCAAGTACCTATATGTCCTTGACATTCACCTAGGTAACATTAAGATAGCATTCTAGGTATATCTAGGGAATATATTAGTGAACAAAAAAGATAAACATTTCTAGCTTGGCTGACATTTATTGTTATTGAACCTGCTGACCTCCTTCAAGGGCTTGTCAATGCCAGGACTGGATGAGTGTTTAAACACTAGGTGATTTGGACTGCCTTGCAATTTGGTTTGAAACATTCTGACAGTATGTGTCTTGCCTAGTGATAAGCAGATGCTTGAGCAAGGGGATGGTGCACAAGGCACATAGACAATGAGGACAGTAGGAAAGAATGTTCTGGAAGGTGGTCCATCCCTGGGGAAGGCCCAATGATGGGAATGGGGTGCAGCTCCAGGTTGGAGGAGGCAAGCAGAGAAGGCAGCTGTCCGTGGATGCAAGTGGAACAGACGGAGGGTTAGCTGCATCCATGGGAAGCTTTCACCAAGTTTCATGATGCAAGACAGAGGCTTCAGGGAGATAGCTTTGCAGAAGCAAGAGGCTACAGTATGAAATCAAAACTGCTAAAAGTAGCCCAAAGAAACTAATACAAAAACGACTGTTTTTCATAGACTCAGTTCACTTAGGTTAGGATGATAGAAATGATTAATTTTTCATTTGGTTTGGTTTGTTGCCTAGTTAGATGCCTAGTATAAAAAATCTGGGAAAATTAAAAGACCAAATAAACATTGTGGCTGCCTGTGATTTCCATACTGCTCATAAATTGTCATTGTTTTACATGCTGAAAGTAAAAGCCTTGCAGAACTTGGAATATAACTCATGTAATTTAAGGAAGCCATTATATTCATAACTGTGACAGCCAAGCACTGATAAAGAAATCAATGACATCTCATCATAAATAACAAAGGGAATGTGCCCCTAATTACTTATACCAAAGCCACTTCCCAGAGACATTGGTCAAGTTTTCTCTATCATGGTTTGTCAGCTCAGCCACCGTTGTTTATTAATCCACATCACAGCCAGCTGGGAAGAACCATGGGAGAGGGTCATGGGTCAGGGAACTCGTGACAAATCACATGCAATTCCTGACCTGTCTGTAAGTTCTGCTTTCCAGTGAAGATCAACACAGAAGGGAAAACTGAGCACAGGAAGAGAACCTCAGTGGGTTCAGGGAGAGCATGGTGTTAAGTGTGGGCTCTGTGTGCTGCCGTCTTCTCACACCATCATAGCAGGGCAATTTCTTCTTGCAATGCCACACTCTATCTTTGTTCCCCTTAGTAATGAATTCCTGAATGATTTATTTTTCATCTAAAAAGAAGCTGTACATTTTGCTCAATCCTTCAAATATACAAATTATTTTTTTAAATGAGGCTAACACAAGAAGAGATGAGTCTATTTTGCCATTGTCTGCTGAGTAACTGAGGAAATCACTTCCCACTTGTAGAGAGTCTTTGTCTTGCAAATCCATCCCTTCCCCAGGCAGAGAGCTGCAGCAACCTGAGGCAGTACAGTGGCTGCTGCCACTGGACAGCACTGTATCCACCAGAGCACAAAGGCAACCAGCTTTGTGGCTGTTGCTGATGAGGGCTCAGCTCTTGTAGGAAGCCATGGTGTTTGCAGCTTTTCACTGAATAGCTTTGTCCATTTTCTTTCCTTCAAAGGACACAGAGACTAAAATAAAAATTTATGACTTCATCAACAAATCTCTCTGAGCAATATGGTGCAAAGGCAGTGAGAATCATGATAAAGAGAGAAAAAGAAAAGAGAAAGCACCTGTGGAAGAAGGAACTTCCAAGTGGCTGGGGCAATGTGGAACTCAGGTGGCACTGGAAAGCAGAACACCAAGTCATATAGGGAAGTCAACTTCATAATCCAAAGACACAATACCTCTGTCTTGGTGATAATGACATAATTCTGTGGACTGAGATGAGAGCCTCAGCTTAGGTCTTGAAGAAAAAAAAAAAAAAAATCCAATAAACCAGGCACAGGGGCATACACTTGTAATCCCAGAAGTCTAGGAGGCTAAGGTAAAAGGACTGAAAATCCAAACCCAGCCTCAACAACTTAGTGACCCTTTGAGATCCTGACTCAAAATAAAATAAAGGGCTGGAGATGTAGCTAAGCATAAAGGTCTAGGGTTCAATTCCCAGTACTAGGGGGAGAGGGGAGGCCTGATGATTCATGGTTCTTTGAGAAGCCCGGGTGTCAAAAAAAAGTTGTCTGCATTTCAAGAGCTACTCATGGTCCCAACTTGAGATCCCTTCCCAATCCTAAGGTATCAGTTAGGTAAGATCTTTCTAGAAGGTAAATGCTAGGGGAAAAAAGTCTGCGATGGGCAAGAAATCTAGATTGAAGCATCAACTTTGTCAGCCATATGTGCATCATTTACATACGGAAATGCAGTTGTAAGATGGGAAGGTCAATAGAGCAGGCCTTCCTGCTTGGGTGGCAATGACAGGCTGAGGATCCAGTGGGAGAAGGCCAAAGTTGTGCCACCAGAACCAGGTTAGCATGACTCTGTGCACCATCTGTAACGCTGTGCTTGGGGCAATGTGCTCATAGGCCGGGTGACAGCATAGTAATCACAATGAAGGCAGTGCTGCTCTCTGTATGTCTGTCATCAAGAAACCAGGTTGCAAAACAAGGATCTCACCTCATTACTTGCTTCTTTTAAGTTTCAAGAAATCAGACCCACAGCTTCTTTCTCTGGAATTAACACTGGCACCCACCAGGTCTGGGCTCACACAGCCCTTGGAAGAATCCCCACAGCCACTGCCAGCCTTGTTCCTGGTGCCTTTGTTCCATTCTGTGTGTGAATATAACAATAAAAGTGACTTCTTGTGCTTGACAGGGAATTTTCCCAGCACCAAAGACTTGTGTGTACGTGCTCTGGGAAGGACTCTTCTGCATCTTGAGTGCTGATTAGTTCAGTAATTGGAGCACACGTGTGCTTTCTGCCGAGTGTCCAAAGAGAGGACAGTAAAGCATTGTCGTTTGGTGCTGGTGGCCCAGGGGGGAGCCTGCTGGGGCCTGAGGCCGGAGCTGAGTAGCTGGAGGTTACTCTCACGGTTGTTCCTCTGTTTTGGGGTTATCACCTTCTTGTCCATGATCTTCAGGCTTAGATTTCCATGTGAATGAGCCAAGGGAAGAAGGGTTTCTGAGTTTTACAGGCCTTTCATTCTTCTCTTTTCTTTAAAAACTGGACCAGAAACTCCAGTCCTTTCAGGCTTCTTCCTCTCCCCAGAGTCCCCTGATGCACATTACTGCTAATGGGGCCTTAGGCTCTGCCAATTCAAGAGGAGAAACAGTCCGGGTGCATCTGTGCCTAATGAGGAACCCTGAATAGAAATGAGAATCAAACATGCATTGAAAATGCTCAGTTCTCAGTCAATTGTCCCTCCTCCTTCCCTTGCGTCTCGAAGTCCATGAGCCCAGTGCCAGCAGAAGGTGACCTGCCAAACTGATACCCTGTGTGATTGGGGAAGGACACCCAAATGGCATCCAGAAGCACATTCTGAACTTATTTTCTCTCTGCTCAGCCTCTGCCAAGGCAGGGCCCGAGGAGCAAGGAAAGTTGGAATGAGAACAGAGTTTGCGTGACTGAACAGAATAGGATGGCAGCTTGCAGATCTGTCATTAGGAAGTTCACTTTATTCTGGGCAGCGATTTTATCAGCATTCTTGGTGAAGAAAAGAAAATGGGGAAGGGGTATGGAGCAGAGGGAACAGGCACTGCCAAACAGGAGGCGGTGAGCAGAATCACTACAAGAGCTGGCATAAGGTTCTGAGGTTTAGCTCCCTTGAGTGGTGGAAAGTGAGAGTGAGTGATACATGCTTCACTACTTCACAAACCCACTGGGTGGCTTTACAAGACATTGGCTAGGAAGGACTTCATACTCCAAGGGCCTATCAAATATGAGGTGATAAATAAGTGAAATTTTACACTAATAAATTAGTGTAATCTGGAAGTGATAAGGCTAGCTAGCCAAGCAGCTAATCTATGGCCCACAGGAAGAAGAGTGGGCTCAGCTAATCAAATCGACATAAACCTGCAAGGGCTCTGCTAATCCAGTCTGCATTCAGTAGCAACAAGCCACAGTCTGGAACCAGACTAATTGAACAGTATCAGTGCTCTTCAGGAGCATGTAGATAAAGGAATAGCATACACCTTTTACACTTCAGTATTTTGTACATTAATCTCCTATGACTTTGATTCAAATAAATATTTCCCTCTGAGTCCAATTTGGGATACTAAGGGGACTGAAATCCAATGTGATGAGATTCTCAAAGATCTGTTCATTTGTGAAGCTATTTCCAGGCATCCAGTTAGTCCCCCTGGGACTAGACTCCTCCTTCTAAATGACACCTTCTTTGAGAGTCCAGGATCTAGCTTGGATCAGGTGTAGTGTAGTAGAGTGGAAAGGGAGAGACACTTGGGAAAGTCATTGTCAGTGGGCTTATACTTGATTGATAAAGAAGCAAAAAAAGTCAAGCACCACTGAAATCACCTGGTCCTGGTTCTAACAAGTGGGGCTGGGGTGAGGAGGAGTGTTCGTGCTGACAGCAACGTAAGGCTACAAGGCTAGCGCGAGATCCACAAGGGTGGTGCGCACTCATGAAGATGTCACTAATAAGCATAAGCACTGCTCCCCCTTCATCTACTTCTCAACGCAAAACGTAACAGGACCCACTTAAATAAGTCAAAACTAGTGTGTGAAACACAGCCTTGGAGCTGATAACTAGTGGAAGTAGTTCCCACAGTTTCGTTCATCAGTTGTTGGTAACCATAGGCAAGTTAGTCCAGATAAATCCTTGATGAGAAAGCAATAGATTTTTTTTCATCTAATCTCCAATAACAATCACAATAAAACAATGGCAATTATGACATTCTCTAGATTCTGCTGTAGGCCCCTGCTAGGGAAAGTGGTCCCAGGCTTTTCCTGCTTTCCGAATGCCTGCAATTTATATCACCAACACTGGCACAACAAATTACAACAGAAATCAGGCCCAGTCGAGGCCATTGAGAGGAGAGTGAGTATGATGGAGAACACCACTTTCTGGGCTGTCTTGGGAAAAACTTGGATAGGAGTGGTCTTCCACATGGGCTGAGATGATGTGTCACATCTCCTGTGGGGAGCTACAAGGCACTTCAGGAGTAGCAGGGCCACAGGAGCTGAGCCACGTCAACTGAGTCCATCCCTCACTTCCCAGGGCCGACTCTGCATACCAGTCTGAAAGCCCTGGGCTAGAATGTGGAGCCCAGAGTAGAGGGCAAATACTGAGTGCTTGCCCATCCCCTTACTTCCCTATGAATCTCAGAAATCAGCCCCACTACTTGAATAATCAGTGGGTGGCTCGTTCTTGTAGCCTGTCAGAGCCTGATTAATATAACACTTGTTGATAAATACAAAGCAATCCAAGATTTCAGAAGTATCTGAAATGGGGCTGGGAAGATAGCTCAGCAGTCTAAGTACCTGCTTAGCAAGTGCAAGGACCCAGGTCCGATCCTCAGTACCACATGCCATGCCAGCTACTAAAACCAGGTGTGGTGGCACACAGCTGTAATCCCAGCACTGGGGAGGCTGAGACGGGAAGATCGCTGTGAGTCCCAACTACGCAGCAAGATCCTGTATCCAAACAAGTAAGTGAATAAGTGATTTTTTAAAAACTTATCAGATGATATTAGAAAACTGTAAATGGTAAGTCCACTCTACAAAATGCATTTGAAATGTTAAGTCTAGATAGATAGATAGATAGATAGATAGATAGATAGATAGATAGATAGATAGATAGATAGATAGATGGATGGATGGATGGATGGATGGATGGATGGATGGATGGATGGATGGATGGATAGACAGACAGACAGACAGACAGACAGACAGACAGAGACAGACAGATAGATGGACGAACGAACAGATGGACAGACAGACACACAGACAGAGGAAGAATGAGAGAGAAAAAAAAAGGGAAGGAGGGAAAGAGAAATAGTATACCATTTGTGTTTCACCCCTTAGAGTTAGAAGAATGAACAAGTCTTTTAGGGCAATATGAACACATGGTATACGCAATATTTCCTCCATACCAGGGAACCTTGTTCAGACCTTTGATGATTTATTGCTGATTTTGACACATAGATACATGCCTGGTTCACATGGTTCTAGCCCATGTGTCCTACCTGCCTCTACAAACCCATCACCCTTTATAGCTTCTTCACACTACCTCTTTGCTTAAAATCTCTGAGGTTCCTACTTCTTTTGATGCCTCCCACTGGGGAGAGAGGAAAGAAAGAAAGCTTTCCTGGTAATCCAGGGAGAAGTCTGATGTTATTCCATCCTCAGCAGTGGTATGTTTCCAAACTGCCACCTACCTCCTATAAAACTTACCAGTTGACTTACCCATTTTTCTCAATTTTTATTTCAAAGAGAAAAATGAACAGTAAAAGTGCTAAAGACTTTCAAAAGAAGATGATAATTAACAGTGGTTGTTAGATTGCATATTTTTTACCTTCAATGTAGTTGTTCAGATTATAAGATATAGGCATGCAAAATTGATCAGTTAGGCATTAACTGCTCCTTTAATAAACCAATAGGAATTGATAGGATAATTATCTTAGTATATTTTTCCCTTCTTTCTTTTCTCCTTTCCCTTATCCCAGTGGCTCCTTCCCTTTGAACAGATGCTTTCCCTTTCACATTATCTATTGTACCTTTTGGATTTTATTTATCCTTTCAGTTTCTTTTTTTTTTTTTTTTTTTTTGTCTTTTTGAGACAGGGTCTCACTATGCAGTTCAGGCTGGCCTTAAGCTCACTTTGTAGCTTAGGCTGGTCTCGAACTCACAACAATCCTCCTGTCTCAGCCTCCCGAGTGCTGGGATTACAGGCATGCGCCACCACGCCCGGCAACCTTTCAGTTTCTTAACTAGGGAGACAACATGATGGTTAATCATATTGAATGCTCAATAACTAGGATTAGAGGTCCCATCTACTTCTCCTATTTAAGCACTTGTTTCTTTTTAGTTGGTTTCCTTGAAGCTGAACCCAGTTTTGTTCCCTGCCCTCTTCATTCCTAGCTGACAGCTGTGCATTTAGAGCCCCTGGGACTGCTATGTGCAGCTGAATGTGGACCGTTCTGTTTTCAGAAGTACACCCTTCCACCACTCCCTTTTGGGCCTCTCCCAATTTGGGATGCAACCTGCAATCTCTCCCCTTTGCTCTAGAGACACTGAAATCTCTGTGGCTCAGTGGGAGGGTATCTGCGGATTCTATGCATGCATCTTGTTTTAGGAGGAACTGAATGCCACAAGGAGAATGTCAAAGAATGGAGTAGCAAAAGGACTTGAGTAACGTGGCAGAGACTGTGTGATCTTTGGGCCCTTCTTTCTTCTTTGTTGTTTGTCAGCCTCTGAAGCCAGGCTAAGAATGGTAGCTTAAATGGCTTGCTTGCCTATCAAGCCTGTGAAGTCTCCCATAGAAGCCACCGCCAAGTCATCTTCCTGCACATGCTTATAGGCCACTTGGAAGAGCTACATAATAATTCCTAAATGGGGATTGACATTTAAGGCACCTTAATTTCAAACATATCAAGTTCAAGTCCACTCCTAATGAGAATTCAATGACCTGCAGTGTAGGCTGGAACAATGAAGCCATGGGCTGGTGATTTCCATATTAATAACTCAGGGATAGTAAATTTGGGCTTGGAGAAAGGGCCAGAACAGTGCTTGGGCCACAAGAATGTACTATCAGTGAATGAACAGCCCTGGACTGATTCCTCAGGCATAACAAGGGGCAGCATCTTTGTTGTACAAGGGATTATTCTCTACTAAAATATAATAAAGAAGATGAAAGTAGACTTTCACAAGCAGTCTGTTGTGACATAATAACTCTTTCACAAGAGTCTGTGGTCTGATAATGCTGATTAATATGAAAACTAAATACACCCTTCCTCTCAAAATGGTGTGGACTCGGTACAAATTAAGGCCAAAGATCACACGGATCCTTTGCTCTTCCAGCAAGACTCTGTACTTCCCTGTCCCCAACCAGGATGAATCAGAATTCTCAAGTCACCTTTTGTAGTATGGTGGGTTGTGCTCTGCACCAGGGTAGAACATGATGCTGTGATCCCAGGCAACTGTCTTCCAAGGGAGAATCAAAAAAAAAAAAAAAAAAAAGAATTGTAGGGTTACCCAAATATGGGTTTCCATTAATTCAAGAGCCTTCAAGACAAAATAAGAACTTTCATATCACAACCCATACTACTAAGCCAAGCATAGTGGTAAACACCTGCGATCCTAGCACTCAGGAGGCTGAGGCATGAGGATCACTGTGAGCTGGAGATCAGCCTAGCTACGAAGTGAGCTCAAAGTCAGCCTGAGCTTCAGTGAGACCCTCTCTCAAAAAAAAAAAAAAAAAAAAAAAAAAAAAAAAAAAAAAAAAAAAAAAAAAAAAAAAAAAAAAAAAAAAAAAAAAAAAAAAAAAAAAAAAAAACCCTACTCCTTTCTCTGTTCCTACTTTTCAGTAATAAGGACAAACTTTTTTCCTTTTTCAGGATGGGAACCCCAACTAATATTCTGCTTATCGAATTACCGTGCATTATGATAACTCTGAAGTTGGATTCTTGAGCTGTGCTCTTGGCATGACAAAGAAAATCGAGGGAAATTAGAAACCCTTTATCTCTCAATAAATCCTGGGTAAGGTAAATTTCTCTCCATTGCTTTAAGGCACCTAATTTGAAACTTCAAGCTCAGTAATGACTCCTGGCCTCACTTTCTCAGGCACTGACTGGTTCCTGTCCCAAACTGTTTGTTACTGCCTAAAACAATTTTTTAAAATTTTGTATTATTAATTTTATTGAGAACAAAATTGCAATGACAACTTCAAAACAGGTTGGTAGGAGAGTTACAACAATTAATACATTGCATATTGTTGTCTTTGTAGTAGTCACTCTTAGCACAAGATGCAGACATGATATCCTATCCAAACACTATTAGTACAAAGCTTTCTTCTTATTGAATCAAGGAGATTATGGGGCCACAGAGGAATGTGATCGATGGTGTAGGGTGTGCCTAGAGAGAGTCACATGAATAGAAAACATTCTCTCAGGCTTTCACAGACAGCAAATTGGTCAAGCAATGGCTGTGACCCATCCACATGGCTGACACTGACAAAGGATCTACAAACTGAAGTACAGGGTTTTGGGATAAGTCCTGAGGGGACTTGACTGACCTTGTCTGATACAAAAGTTACATTTCTTGCCTGAAACAATTAAGGGCAGGACTTGAGAATATATAGAAATTTTTATGGGCCTTTGACAGTTTTATCTGTTCAATTTAATAAAAAAAAAAAGTTTCCTCCAATATAAATATTGGGTTTAGGTCTGTTTCTAATAATTCACGCTTTTGTTGTCTTATATAAAATAATGCTTTACAATTTTAAAAATTGTCCTTAACTACAAAGACAGACTGAGATGCACTGTTCCAAGTTGTATCTGAACTTTTACTTTAAGGGACGACATGGCAGTGTCTTCACAGATGGAGAAACCAGAGGAAAACAAATAACTAGGTATTTCCTAAAACATAAATACAGTGACTTATTATCTTAAAATAGGTAGTTATGTGGCCATTGCATTAATTCTGTCTTTTAAAAATTTTATTTTCAGTTTTGAAGCAAGTATCTGGCTAAGCTGCTCAGGTTAGCCTTGAACTTCTATCCTTCTGTCTCACCCTCCCAAGTATCTTCCATTACATGTGTGTGCCACTGGGTCTGACACAATAATATTCTTGAAAAGCAAAAATGTGCATTCTGTCCTAAGAAGAAAATGAGTAAGCTAAGTTTTTTACAATAAAACAAAATTCCCACCAGATATAATTGCCCTTTGACCTACTTCAGTTGGATTATAGCTAAATCCTAGTGGATATAAGACATCAGCACTTAAATATTGCTTAAAGTCTACCCATTATTAAGTGCATTAACTATGGATAGACTCAGCTGCAGAAAAATGTGCTTCAACAGTTCAGTGGCTTGAACAAGACAATGATAGCTTTTCCCCTATGTATTCATCCAGAAGTTGGCAATCTAGGCTCCGGGGATGGCTCCGACATTTTTCAACACATGGGTCCTCTCATAGGATCCAAAGCAAGTGACCCACTTCTCACAGTCTCTCAGTCAGTGTAATGAAAAAGTTACTGGGGAAGCACTGAGCCCAACTAATTCCTCCAAGGGCAAGACTGATGAGCCTCTGTTAGATGAAGCATTGCTCTGTTAAATCCCATTTCTATTTTTTTATGGGAAAAACAGTCTTCCAACAACAGAATCTCAACAAACTGAAAATTTTTACAAAGCTTGAGATTTTCTGGACTAGTCAGTGTGAGGTCACTTACACTTATATAGTTAGATACCTAAATAATTACCCTTCTTACAAAGAAAATTCTAGTCAAAGCTTGCTTTGTTGGAAAGTTCAGGCAATCAAATTACATGTATAGTATAAATGTACACTTAGAGGCTTTGAAACTAAGTGCACATTTGTAGTATACATATAATTTTAAACTTTTTATTAAAAAATGTCACAAATATTTGATAATATTGTAGTCATATAATAAATGGCAAGATTGATTCATTTTCTCAAAAAAAAAAAATACACTTTCATTTACCAAAGTGCTTTTAATGACATTCATAAAATCTGAGCAACTGACAGGAAGGGAAAAATACATATACATATATATATGTATATATATGGTAATTAAGATAGTTATACTACTAATTTCTATTAATTCATTGAAAGGAAAGGTTTTTGCTTATATTGTTTGATCAGTTTTTATGCCTGCATCCTACAATCTGAGCAACTTACTTTGAAGATAACAATATGCAATTGTTAACCATTGTTCCTCTTCTATTATCTTGTTTTGAAATTTTATACCATTGTTTTTATTATTTTGTCTCTCTAAAATAAAAATTCTGTGCAATTTTTAACCAATGTAGAAATTAAATCTATAATTCAAAATATTTCTACTAAGAAAATTCTAGTCAAAGCTTGCTTCATTGAAAAGTTCAGCCAAATAGTCATGGTATAAGTAACTCCAGTCTTATGCAAACTATTCCAGAACATAATATCTACACAGGCACTGTGGGAAACCCTAGGGAAGAACAGCATGTGTAGGGACACAGAAGTAGGAAAGAATACAATGATTTGCGGGTATAAATCGTGCAGTTTAACTGGCCTTAGGGGACATACAGTGGAAGATGAGGCTAAAAGTCAGGCAGAGGAGGACAAAAAATTCCTTTTCATTCTATACACAATTAGGATCCAGTTACAAGATCATAAATGACCTGAATTTACCTGTAATGAAGATCTGTGGTGTTAATGAATATTTGCTTTTTATGAAGAAAATAAATATGTCTGCAGCCTCAAACCTAACAGGACCAGCTGGAAATGCTTTGCTGGTATCCTAGAAAGTAGGAAATGTCAGCCATCTCCACCAGTGCCTTTGAAAGGTGTCCTAATCACAAATCTCTGGGAAGATTCGAAGCCTGCCACTGGGCCGGCAGATGTGCTGACTCTGAGCTGCCCTGACCCACACCTGGGCCCAGGTGTCACTCTTTAGGACAGTAACAGCTCATATTTATTGAGCAGTCCGTGCCAGACACAGGGCTAAGCACCTGACATGAATTATCATTACTTTTTTTTTTTTTTTTTTTTTTTGGTGGAATCAGGGATTGAACTCAGGCCCTTGAGCTTGCCAGGGAAGCACTTATTCCACTGAGCCATCTCCCCAGCCCCATATGATCATGATTATTACTCACAAAAAGTGTGAAGCAGGTGCTGTAACCTGCCTGCCATTCTGTGATGGAGACCAAGCCTGAAATGAGTTAGCAACTCGGGATCACTGTGCTGCTCAGTAGCAGAGGCGGGACCTGCCCTCATCTGTCTGCCTACAGCACCCATGCTTTTGTGTGCTGAGCTGTCATGCGAGTCGTTGTTGATCATGCAGCCTGGGCTGGACCCCCAGACTCTTTCAGTAGAGAACTCTGAGAAGCCACTGTGGGTTGGTCAGCATTGGTCATGAAATGAGACTAACTGCTGCCCTTGTGGTGTCATCTCAGATGCAGTCTTGGATTCTGATTCAACATAAGTAACATTCCATGCTGGCCTGCCACCGTTGATTATGCTGTAATATCTTTACTTGGACTTTGTGTGTTAGAAGGCCACTCTTAGCCTGCTTCCCCAAGCTGACTCACATTGGTCATTTCGTTGGTGTGGAGAACCAGTTGAAAACTTTCAAGTCACCCACAAGCTGTCAATATGAATTTAATGTCTATAGTGAATGACTATAGTGAATGACTTCAGGGAGAAAATTGCAGAATGATGCCATGGCCCTCCGCAACCTCATCCATAGATGTGGATTGATTTAATTGATGTACAAGCTGAAGGCTTGGTTGAGGAATTAGAGTTGCTTTGGATTTCAGGAAATAGTGGATTAGTGCATTACAGGGTATTTCCTAGAATACATTAAAGACATCTCATCATTTTGTATAAAGGATTTTTTTCAAGAGCTCTTCTATGTAGACTGCTCCATCTTAAAGAAACTGTGGTTCTTTTATCTCCAAACCCTACAGCAAACATAATCTGTCACTGAGTATTTACAGAGCATGAACGGTGTGGCTTGAGATGGAAAATGGTGAGATTAGTGTGGAAAAGGGGAGGGCTCAGATGGGGCCAAGAGGGTGACTTGCTGCTTTAAAGGGTGGAGAAGGCTGGAAACCCATGCAGCTTTGGGGCCAGTCCTGGATGGAGCAGCTGAGTGGTCCAGGAACAGGGCTGAGGATAGCATGGGCTATCTCACAGCAATCCAATAGGTAGGCAGAGACCTAAGCCAAATCCAGGAACAGAGGGGGATGCGTAGCCAGAAGTTGGGCCTGGAAACTCTGCCAACAGGCTAGAAACTCAACCAGGGCTGAGATGTGAGCACCAGATGTTGGTCTCAGGGAGGAATAAGATCAGGGGTTAAGTGAGGTATCAGGTTAGATGCTCCAGATTGGTCTCCCTCAAGGGAGTGATGAGTAGAGCAAATTCAGCACAGTTTACTCAGGTCAAAAACCCAAGCATGGGGAGTGGGACAGCATGTGGGAGGACAGGGAGGCTGGGAGAGGGTAAAGCAGCTTAGTGGTAGCCTGGACACGCAGATCCTGGGACACTGGCTGCTAGGAAGAGCTGACTAAGTAACAGACCCAGGGACAACGTAGGTACTCAGCAGCCATGGGAGTCTTCCCAGGTCTGGCTGGACAACATCACCCCCAGTTCCCCAGTTGCTTACAGAATACAGATCCAATGGATTTCCCATCTGTCCTAGGCTATCTCAGCACCTAGGGATGGTCTGTCAGGGGAACTATTTAGTGGTGATATGAAAGGGAACAGATCTAATATTCTCTAAATATGCCAGAGGCAAGGTGCTTAAATACCCTATCTTGCACAGTTCTCTAGATGCCTTCAGAGATGTTAAAACTGACCCAAGATCACAATCCATGGGTGACATGGCCAACATCCAAAGCCATCACATATGGTTCCAAAGCCTTTCCTGCTTCTAGGAGAATCTAGCCAGCTGTAGCTGAGGAAGACAGAGCCAAGAGGCCTCAAATGCCCAACAAAGGAATCTGATCCTCACATAATCTCACTGGAGTCAAATCAGTCTGCAATTAGACTGTCTGTGAACATTTTTAAAAAAGATATTGGGACCTACTCTGGAGAAAGTGGCAATTGTCCTGAACATTGGTGTTTTTTGTTAAAATGCTAGTGATTTTGAAGTCTAACCAGGAATTATCTTTGATTTATAACCCTTGAAACTAGGTGAATACATTCAGTCCTACTTGCCAGTGGAGGGCAGCTAGATACTCCAGCTATACTGGCTGATAACACCAGGACACATTTCTTTCCTCATCCACTCCTATACTTTTCTTTGTCCTGGGGATCAAACGTGGGGCCTTGAACTTACTAGGCAGGCACTTATGCTGCTGAGCTATCTCCCCAGCCCTCCTCTTGCCTCTGTGGCTCTCTGGTCCCATGCTGCCATGCACAGAAGCATCCAGTTCCTGTTCAGACTGTGGAGTCCAGCCCTCAGCCTGCTGTCTAGATGAACAGGAGTCCCCCAAGGGCTGCACGCAGGTTGAGTGCTATGTTCCAGATGCCAGTAGTCCTGGGCTGCAGCGATTTCCCAACAGGATGCAGTACACAGAGGTGAGAAAGGAACTCCAATGGAAAGAAAAGTTCAATTCAGAAGAAACTTCTGAAGAGTCTACCTCAAAGCAGAGGACCTGGGCAAGGAAACTGCAGGAATAAGAATGGGAGAAAATAGCACACAGAGCAGACAGACCATAGCAGAACTCAGAAAATGGATCCTGGAAAAATGCTCTAAGGCAAAGATGCCTCCTATAGCTACTGTTTACCGAATGCCTATGACTTGGGGCTAGGCAAGATCACCACCCGGCCTGGTCTGGACCTAGCTGTTCATCTGCTTGAGCTCAAGGATCAGTGTATAGCTGTCCTAGTGCTGCCTTACCTTCAAACAAAAGGCTTGGTTTTGGAAAGCCAGGAGATCAGCCAAATTTGGAGATAAGCCAAAGAGCCTGCAAGACTACCTCTTGCTCCTGGTGTGGTTCCATATTGCCGAAGACAGTTGAACTCACTGAGTTGCTCACTCACCCTGATCAATTTCATATATCCTGAACTGGAAAACTAGAAATCAAATGAAAACTAACTTTTTCTCGTTTTTGTCACGAGAGCCGATCCTTAATCAGCTGGGAGCTGACCAAGAAGATTCATGTGAATGGAGTACTGAGATGACCATGCTGTTCTCCAGGTTAGCATTCAAGCCACTTTTCTGAGTTCTTAATTTCTTGCTAATTCTCTTCCTTCTTGGTATCCTTACTTTTCACTCCAAGCCAATGGTTTCAGTTAAATTGGCCTTTTCTTCCTGGGGCAGCCAAACTATAGAACTGAAGAGGCCCTTGAGAACTGCCTTGTCCAGTTCTTTCCACATTTGTTATTAGCATGTCCATACAAAAGATACAGATTCCTGGGCCTCTAGATGGTCTTACTACTAACAAGAAATTCTACAAGTTATACCCTAGTTATCAGTATATTTTTCATCCAAATTGACACCTGCTTTAATTGGCCTGAACATAGAAAATTACCTTCTTTATGTTGAATTTACAGCTACATTTCATGACAATAAAAGTGTTACATATCTTTGACTTAGGTGCCGTCCTGAACATAGGCATCCACTTCTACCTTCTCTCTCTCCTATTCACAATTCTGGCAGAAACTCTACAGTGGAAAGTTATGAAAAGCATTTAGCTAACCAGCTATTAGGTCTACTCCTAAGACAGGCCCTTCTTCTTTCCTGGCCTCTTGTTCTCCCCCATGTCCCTGACCCTTCCTCTCTAATTTCCATCATGGCTCTATGAACAATTATTTATCTGATGTCTCTGCAGCCTACACTGTGGGCAAATTCTCTTCTCACTCAAACTGACCTTTAAGCCAGGTGTGGTGGCACATGCCTGTGATCCCAGCCTGCAAGAGGCTGAAGCAGGAGTATTACTCTACAGGTTCAAGGTTAGCTTGAGCTCCATAGAGAGTGCAAGGCCAGCTTGAACTACATAGTGAGAACCTGTGTCAAAAACAAATAAACAAATGAATAGGCAAACTTGACTTCCATCTGCCTTGGCCCTAAGGTCATCCTTTCCCCCCCATCCTTGTAAGGCCCTATGGGTGGGAATCAAATACCAGAACTGAGCATACCAGTGAAAACCCATAACAGGGGCACTCACCTGTGTTCTCAGAGAGGGCTCGCAGGTGGGCAGGCAGCTTGCCCTGTAAGAGGACTGAGCCAGATGTCCAGAGCCAGCCCTTGGGCACAGACACTGACTGAGTATTGCCAGGAGGACAAATTCCAGCGGAGTGCAGTACAACACTGTGTCACTCACATAGTGAATCCAAGTCCCCACAAACATATCCCCCAACATATCTTCTGGGAGGACAAGAGAAGGATATTCTAGAAAACTAAAGAAAAAAAGATTCAAATGAAAATATTGGTACACTGGAAATGCTGCAAGAAGCAAAGGACAAGAGAAGGATATTCTAGAAAACTAAAGAAAAAAAGATCCAAGTGAAAATGCTGGTACACTGGAAATGCTGCAAGAAGCAAAGGAAGATCACCCTGGTTTGGGTGCAGGGTCCCTTGACAAGAACAACGGAGGTGAGGTAATGAGCTAAAGAAACCGAGAACTAACAAAGACTTGGAAAGTGGAGAGTGATGGAGATGTGGAGATCAGAGGTAGCGAAACCACGGGTAGGGTGATTTGATTAGCTGTTGTCAATCAGCAATTCCGTCAAGTAAGCGTGAATTAGCAGCCAGGGCCGCCAGGTGGCGCTAGAGTAGAAGCTACCAGAAGCCCTCCAGGGAGAGGATTTGGAAGGACCGAGGGTCTCCCAGGTCCACTGGGTGGTGACCGAAAGGTCAAGGCTTGCAGTACTTTGGTCCTGACACCCCTGAATGGTCTTGTCTGGGGTAGAAGCTAAAGTGTGTATGCTGTACAGTTTTCCCAGTGATAAAATTCACTGCCGGCCTCTGGTTAACTTTCAAACAAATGGTGCTGGTGTGATATTGGGCAACTGTAGGTGTCACTGACCTATGGGAGGGGGTGGGGGTCTTTGCTTCCTGTTTTCCAATTCAGTGAGAATTCCATACTGGGACCCCACGCCTGAGGAAGTATGTGAGGACCTAGCAGAGCGCCTGACCCGCAGGAAGGGCCCAGTCCGCTTGAACTCACGCCCTCAGTAAGCTGCCTCCTGAACCCGCCGCTCCGGCACCCCTCAGAGAGGAAGCTCTTGCGCTCAAGCTCGCGGGAGCCCGTCTGCCCAGACCCTTTTGTCCCGGTGCCTTTGTTGCTCCACATTTCTCACTGGGAGGCCTCAGCAGCTGCCGAGGGCCACCCCAGGAGCTGGAATCTCAGCACAAACAGCAACCCACTGTTCTTCGCCGCCTCCTAGAGCAGCTCTTGCCGCACACCCGCGGTGCTGCCCCACACCCTCCCATGCCCCCTGCCCCCCAGTGTGCTCTGCTTTCCTGCCTGCTCTAAGGGCCTTGGCCTCTGGGCTGTGGCGGGCGGGGTCTGGGGTGCGCGGCCTGAAGGCTCCACGGAGGTGATCAGATTGCGGGGAACAGTATGTTTTCTGCTCTGCCTCAGCTTGTTTTCCTCAGGAGCCGGGGCCAGGCAGCTGAGCTGTCTTCCTCTCGCTCCTCACCCTTCCTCGCAGCACCACATGTGGTCTGGCGGCAGGGCCCAGGGCTGAGGGCAGGGTGGGTGGAGGCACAGCGCTTCAGGCCCGCGGCTGGTGCCAGCATGGGCTGCAGGCGCGGCTGCGGCAGGGCACCAGGGCACGGCTGCTTGAGAGCCATGCCTGGGATCCGGGCAGAGTGCAGGAGGAAGTCCAGATGGGGAATTTGTGCAGACCAGTCCTGGCCAGATCTCTTCAAATGTTTTGTTCTCACTGCACTTCCCTGTGCTGAACTGTCATTTCTCAATCCAGCCAGGCCTGTAGGAACTTCGGGTTCCTCCAAGCAGTAAACACCAGTTTTCTAGGCTGCACCATGGCTCCCTCTTCTCATTTTCTTTCCAAATGCAATGAAAAAATACAACAATAGTAATATCAGTGATAAGGACAGAGCATGGGTTTTGAAAGATTATTTCCATATGATGCTTATTGGCAGGTACACACCTGTAATCCCAGCACTTGGAAAGCTGAGGCAGGAGGACTGCTAGAGTTGAAGGCCAGCCTGCACTACAAAGAGAGTTCAAAGCCAGCCTGGACTACACAGTGAGACATTGTGAGACTGTGTCTCAAAAGAAAAGCGATGTTTACTGAGCCTGCTACCAGCTTTACTCTTCAGCTTTATTCTTTACTTTCTTGTTCTTGACAATAGTAGGTAAGAAACAGACCATGTGTCACTGCATGAGAAACATCCACTTTTTTTAATGTTATATTAGAATAAATATTTTCAATAGCAACATTAAAGAGCTAATAATTAAAAACACAAGTATATTTATCTCTAGAAGAAGCTGAAGTCACTTTGTCCGCATAAATTTTTCCAGAAGAAATGACTTGGACTGCAGGCTGTGAGAACCGCCTCTGCGGGGGAGGAGGTTGTGAGGTGGCGGAGGATGGGTTTGCCTCTGCTACCTGGGCCCACTCAGCTCTCTCTTCTCCTTGGAGGTGACTTTACCTCCTCATTCCAGAACTTGTATCCCTTCCAGCTTCCACAGTATTAGAAGTTGCCTTCAGGTAAGCGCCTGAAACCAGATAATCCTACTTTATGTTAGTCAAGAAAAAAAAATCACAGGAGTCACAAGGGAGAAATTGAACTGACCTAACCGCTGCCTCAGCTGGTTGATGGAGACGCCAAAAGCCCGCACCTGGGAGATGGCAGACCTCATCTGGGTTCCGGTAGCAGAGCTCAGAAAGACCTTTTCCTTGGGTCCTGCTGGAGGCCCGTTGCTGGCGCTGACAGTAGGAGGAAAGGCCTGTTCCGTGTTACCAGCTGTTGCTCCCAGTGACCTAAGTGGTCCCTTTGCAGGATGTGGGAATCTGTATAAGACTCTTGCCCTGGGGCTGGCAGAACTCCCAAGGAGTGTGTGGTGGGGACTGCTCTAAGAGTTCCGATGGAAGAGACAGGAAAAGGAAGCAGAGCAAAACTGCTGGGATTTCTGTGGTGTGGGTTCTTCCCCGAGTTGGGCCACGCCACCTCCAGGTTAGGCAGGTGGTGGTGCCCAGTCCTCTTGGAGGCCCTTTGGTTACAGACACTGTGGCCACCACACAGGCCACACCTTGGCTTTCAAGTACTTGCTTTGTTTTTGGCCTATAGCTCTGCTCTTAGACCTTTCCCCCCAGTATCCCAAGGAAGTCATTGTCACATCCTTTGTAGCCTTCTGAGATAAATTTGGAGAAAGTAGAAAATAATTTCTGAACATGAAATCAGAAGAGCTGTGTCTAGTTCCTGTTTGACTCTACTAAACCTGACCAACAGCAAACGAAGGTTAAATGAACGAGCTTATCTTTTTAAAATAGATCAAGATTTTTTTAATGTACTTGGTACAGGGTCTACAGGGTCTCCCTACGTAGGTCGGACTCCTAGTGGTCCTCCTTTTTTTAGCCTCCTAAGCTCTGGGATTACAGGCACGTGCCATCATACCCAGTCTCATTCTCTGTCTCAGCACACCCCAGAGGTGGGGCCAGCATGACACACCAGGGATCGACCCCAGTCTCTGTGTCTGCCTAAGCAAGCATTTTAATCTGCTGAGCTATCTGGCCAGCCCTAGATCAAGATTTTAAAGCAATGATTACCTCAGACATTTATTTGTATGCTCAACACCACATTCAAAACAATTTACCTTCATCTACTTCTGCATCTAAAGCTGTGGTTTCTGGAGCTAAGAAAACACAGCAGACTAAGCACAGGCTTAGGTGAGCACGGAAACCTGGGTTCGATCCCCAGTACCACATACGCATGTTACACTGGCCCCTCCCACAGGCATGCTGAGCCATCCACGGAGTCCCAGAGTGGTGGCTCACACCTGTAATCCCAGCACTGTGGAGTTGAAAACAGGAGCATCACCATAAGTCCAAGCTGCAGAGTGAGACCCTGTACAAATACATTAAAACAATAAAAAAACAAAGAAAACACTGGCTGCGAGGTGCAAAGAGAACTGACAACAGCAGGTCAGCTGAAAGACCTGGTAGGCCTGCTAGGTCAGTGTGAAAATTGAGCTTCCTGAAAGGAAACAAACAAACCAAAAAAAAAAAAAAAAAAAAACAGTGGATCTTGGGTCTGGCTTGTGTCCCTCTTTCTGTGTACTCTGGTTTGTTGCCCCTGGGCCTCCAGTCTTCCCTTTGTCTCTGACTTAGACTTTCTGCTAGTTTGGCCAATGACCTTTGAGTAATCTACTACTTAGACTTCCAGGCAAATGCCAGCTCACTGACCAGAGATAGTGGTTTTGCTCTGGTACTCAGCAAGCCTTCGTCATGCCACAGCAGTCTGAACACACCCATGAACTCTTGCTCACATTCAGTAATGTGTCACTTTCCTTCAAGCTTTTTTTTTTTTTTTTAGCTCCAATCAGGATACTTCAGAAGTTAGGGGTATAACTTCGCCTTAAGTAAAAATCGATACTATTTCGTTAAGTAAAAGGTAAGCACCTGGATATAAACAATGAAACAAATGAAAGAAAGCATAAAAACAAAGTACTAATGTTAACCCAAGAATAAATCTTTCAAAATTGTGAAAGTCAGTTCTTCGATGAGAAAGATGAAACTTTGTATTTCCGTGATGAGAGAGAAAGGCATGACTCAGTGTACTGAGCTGAAGTGGACAGGGATCTATGCAGAGCAGACACCCGCAGGAGCCAAGCTGTGTCCTGCTCAGCAGCTGCGTGGCCATGGGTCAGCTTCTCAACATCTGTGTGGTTTAGTTCCTCGTTTGTGAAATAGAGCTAATAATAGCACCAATCATAGACTCATCTCTGATGACTGCTGAGCTATTACATGCAAAACATGACGATGCCTGGCACTTAGCAAGCTTTCAGTAAGTGTTAGCTACAATAGTAATTTGTAGTCATAGCATTAGAATGCATAGCATTCACAGATTTAAAATTCCTACTTGGTTTTGGTTCAGGCACCTGTTCACAGGAAAGCATGATGGGAAAATATTTCCTGATTTGTGTGTTCCTTTTCAAATGTGAATTTTTTATTTCTTTTTAATTATTTTAAAATATTTAGGGACCGGGGTGATGGCTCAGTAGAATAAGCACTTGCCTAGCAAGCACAAAGGCATGAGTTAAATCCCGGTTCCACCAAAAAAAAAAAAAAAAAAAAAAAAAATCTAAACCTTTTTCTTCATCTTAAAGATCACATAAAGTGGGATTGGGGAGGGATGCAGGGCTAGTGAGTCTTTAAGGACAATGAAATAATGACCATTTTCCCATCATTCTTTGTTCAGAGCATTCTCCTTACCCTTTAAGTTATCTATCTTTCTCTTTTCAAGCCTGTTTTTTGCTGAAAGATTTTATTGCATGAAAAGTTCCACAAGTCAATAGGTTTAGAGAAAAATGAGCATTTGGCCTAACAGAGGAAAAAAAAAATCAAGATTTTAGGCTTTTATTTTTTTCATTTGTAATTGTGTAAAAAATGGGGGAAAAAACATAAAAAGCAGAATTTTATTGTGAAAACTTTTTTTGCTATAAACATTAGTTTTAGAGGCATTGTTAGATTAATGTGCACAGGGTCCATATTCCACATCTTTCCTGAAGTATCTTCTATTTTTATCATGAATTCCCTTTTAACCAACTGTAGGTTATTTAAAATAAATTACTACAACTTAATAAATAAAATGCCTCCTTATTAGACTGCAAAATGAGAATGAGTTTGGATGGAAACAGCACACACTGAAAACACGTATGAAATAAGGGAAGGGGACAGAGGAATGGGGGAAGTAAGAAGGAGGGAAGAGAAAAGGGACGGAAACAGGACTTTAGACATGTTGTGCACACGCACCAACTTCACTCAAGGAATGTAAACATAATGTACTGCAAACATGTACTAAAGAAAAGCTTAAAAAAAATTAGAACTGAGCCGGGCGTGGTGGCGCAGGCCTGTAATCCCAGCACTCAGGAGGCTGAGGCAGGAGGATTGTTGTGAGTTCGAGGCCAGCCTGAGCTACAAAGTGAGCTTAAGGCCAGCCTGAACTGCATAGTGAGACCCTGTCTCAAAAAGACAAAAAAAAAAAAAAAAAAAAAAAAAAAAAAAAAAAAAAAAAAAAAAAAAAAAAAAAAAAAAAATTAGAACTGTTTTTCTCAGTGAGATTAGTTACTAAGAGTTAATTCGTAACCCAAATGATAAAAGTGGCTTTTGCCAAAACTCCTTTTTTAGTAATTCATCTCTAGAATCTGGTCCAGAATGTGTGAATATCCTCATAATGCGTGAAAAGAAAAGGAAAACAGGATCCTTCTCAGCTCACTGTAGTACCCTGGTTTAGAAAAAAACACCTCTATAAAGGCACTGGATTTCATTTCTCAAGAATCTTTATATTTAAAAAGCTCATTGTGTCACAGCTAGGTATTCAGATGAGTTTGTGACCATGTACTTCTGATGACAACATTTTTTGACACTTCAATTTGGTTAAATGCTTGGGTGACTGAAGACGCAGCCCAGGTCCTTAGGCCAGATGCCAGCAACCCCCTGGCTGAGCGTGAACTATGAGCTCTGCAGAATTTAATTATTCAGCTGTCAGTCTAAGCCAAGGGTTTAGGTACTCACTGCCCAGGGGAGAAAAACTGAGGCTTGTAAGGACCCCAAGACTTGAGATGATACCCCTCATTGTGAGGCTGAAATCCAGGCATGTGCTCAGTGTCCAAGGCTACTCTCTGCTTCTTTGCCGTGGGGTTAGCCACAGCGTAGGTTCCAGCCTTGCCAAAAGCCTTGGCCTTGGAACAGGGAGCCAGGGTGGGAGGCTCTGCCCCCGGGAGATGCATCTGGCCCAGCCCTCCCTGGAAACCCAGATAGTGAGCAAAGGAACCTGCGCAAGGGTGTGTGTGACCATGTGGGTCGCCAGCTGTACCACCAGCAGTGGAGCCTCCCATGCCGGGAACTGCTTCTGCCCCCCTTCCTTCCTTCTTTTTTTCCTTCCTTCCTTCCTTCCTTCCTTCCTTCCTTCCTTCCTTCCTTCCTTCCTTCCTTCGTTCTGTCTCTCCTCTCATCAATGGGATTACCCTTCAGTCATCTCAGTTATGCCTGCGTTCTACACTGTGCTCAAGAACCATAGAATGAGCACATGATATATCTGTAAGACATGAATGAATAAATGTTAAAAAATAATAATAATAACTGGGCATTTCTTTGGCAACAAATGCTGTAAGCAAGAGTGTTGTCTGCTATCTCCATCTCACTAGAGCTTGGAATAGTGCTCCACGTGTGATACTTGCCTGGCCAGAATCGGCCATCAAGCGTTTGACCCAAAGGAGCAATAGAAATGCTGAAGAAAAAGGAATGATGTGGATCTAATTTTAGGCATCAATATTCCAAAGCCCCACATTTGGAAGTTCTACTAAACTCAAATTTTATTTGAATTAACCCCAGGACATTCCAGCTGTGGGAGATCTTCCTGTCCTGGTCTTGTCCCTTCCTCTTCCTGCTTCATCTGGAAGTTCTCTGGATATAGGGAAAGCTCCATAGGAGGAGGAACAGTAGCAAGGAGATGGCAGAGGCCAGAGGCAGGGGTGGAAGAAAAATTAAGGGTGCAGAAAAGAAATACAAAGGCTAGAAAGTCCTTTCACATCTTCTCTTATATTGCCAGGCTGCTGGGGTGGACAGTAAGACACATGTCATGGTGCTGTGGCCTTGGTGAGGACTCTGGAAATCAGGATTTAAGATTTGAAAAGAACTAAAGGTTGTGGTTATTGCTCCCACCCAGACTCTAGGTCAAGGCCCCGCCTGTTGTTATTGCTGATGTTTCTTTTCAAAACAATTGAACTACCCAAGCTCAGGGAAGGCTTAGGGAGGAAGCTGGGAGGGTGGCCTGGAATGAGGCTGCAGAGCAGAGGAGAGCGCTCCTGGATGGCAGCAGCTAGGGTGGCTCCCAAAGGACAGGAGACAAAGCCTCATGAGAAGCCTCCCTGACTGAGGAGGAGGGTGCAGTTCTGATAGAGCCCCAGCTGCATGCTGTCGTGGAAATCTTGTTGCCCCATTACAGTGGACTTCCTCAGAGGAAATCTAGCCATGGTAAAGCATTTGGAAAAGGGAGGAGACGCCCTACTGAGCCACCCTAGTGAGCAGCTGCACTGTCCGCCCTCTGCATTCCTTTCAGATTCTTGGTATGGGTCTCCTCAACCCCATTTTGAATGACTGATAAGAGAATTCAACCTTCCCGGATAGGATTATTGTCAGGTTTGAACTATCTCTCTGAATGGACCATTACTCTTTCCTTGTTTTATCTGACATCTAAAACTTTTAAATTTTAGTGTTTCTTCTCCAGCAAGACATTGCCATGTTCTCTTTTCTCAGCCTAGCGATGGCTGTTTCTTCAACCCCAGTTCAAGGTCCCACCCAGGCCATGTTAGGCCAATTTAGGTAGTCTCACCTGAAAAACCTCAGATTAGCCCTAGGGACAAGACAGAATTAGTCTTGTGAACACTTTTGAAAATTTATAATTGGGGGCCAGGGAGATGGCTCAGTGGAATAAGTGCTTCCCTGGCAAGCGTGAGGGCCTAAATTCAATCCCCAGTTCCGACAAGAAAAAAAAAAAAAAATTATAATTGAAGACTTTGCATGCTTAAATAAAATTCTCTTGTAACCAGGCCACTCAGTAGTACAAGTGCACAGAGTTGTGACCTTGGAGCACATTGCTGAGGATGTCACAGGCAACGCATACACCTGTTGGATGGCCGCTTGTGCAGGCAAGCTCCACCACACCGACATACTCCTTTGAAATCTTGAATTAAGGCAAGATTAACACACTTCAATTTCCCCCCAGACAAACCTTTCATTCTCTTTAGATTCATTATGTCATGATCAAAGGCCTTGTTTTTATGAGGCAGTTATTTCACACCTCCCTTCCTGACCAAAGCCCCAGGGGCACTGTCAGACCCAGAATGTTTCCTGTGTTTCCTGTGTAAGTCTTCAGTCTGCCACCACCCTTCAAGGAGAAATGTCTTTCTCTCTCTCCTCCACCAGTTCCTCTATCCTCACAGCCCAAATCTGCACTGTGCAACTGGCTCAAAGTTCATCCCTTCCTTGAAGTCTTTTGATGACCCTCATGTGAAACAATACAGGTGACTACATTCCTTGGTGACCTTCATATGGAGATGATCGCTTTCTCTGTAGCATTTTTGTTACACTAAATCTATTTCATGCAGAGCATGGCTGCTTGGGGGCATCGTCCATGGATAGTTCCTAGTGGCTCTCATTGTTTTTTTCATGTGTTGATGAATGGGAGATGTAAATAAATAGGTGTGCTCGACTTCAACTTCTTTCCTGGAACATTTCTATTTCTTCACCAAAATGAAATAACTAATTGCTGGAGACACTCCCCAAGTACCAGATCACCATGAGGTTCTACGAGGCTAGGCACTATTTTAGAGGTTGCACCTAACAATCTTCTGTGGGATTTAAATGTCACTCTGCCATTTAATTGTCTACTCAAAATTGCAGTAGTACATTGAAGTCTTCTCAGAAAGGTGGAAGCCTTCTCTGCATCATAGCTTGGACTCTGTATTTGTCATCTTGAAGCAGAATATGACAGCTCCTCTCAGAACTGCGTTACTTTGCTTAACCTTAACCCAGAATGCACTTGTGCTCAGCCTGAAGATTGCACTGGGCATCACTTATGAATAGTAATGGCTAAATCTCCACTCCTTGAACACACACCACAGACTTTCAGACTAACATTATTTAACATACATTGTGCACCCACGCGCAGCTGGTGTTGTACAAAACATGGAGTGACACAATCTGCAAGAAATTCAAAGACCTAAAGAGCTGCCTCTCAAATCCAAACTTGTTCTTTTTTAGAGAGATCTGACACTATACAAAGCAGGACGGTAAATCACAATTTCCCAGTAGCTGCTGGTACAACCCCATCACGTTATCTATGTGAATACCTCACAAAATGAGGGCTTTCCACCCATTGAGATCTTTGTTTGCTTACTATGTTAAAGAAGTTAGCTCGGTGTCATATAGATCGGCATTCCAAAACCAACCCAGGAACAGCAGAAGCCAGGTGAATGTACAAAGCTACCCCTTAGGGCAGTAGCAAGGAACCAACCTTTTAGAGCTTTCAGTGAAGTCAGCTTTAGCATGTGTGCCATAGATTCACCACCATAGCCTCAGAGGCTTGTTGTCCAGATGTAAACTCAAGTACCTGATTCACTACCACTGCGAATGAGGCTGGCAAATCTGTCATACTTTTTTAACAAGTGCATCTAGATTCTTGCAGGGGGGAGATAGCTCAGTAGAATAAGCATCTGCCTGGCAAGAGCAGGATCCTGAGTTCAATCCCCAGTACCTCAAAAAAATAAAAATAAAAATAAAAATAAAAAGACCATCTAGATTCTGATCAGTAGCTCCAGGTCTAGACTTTAAAATGGAAATGGTAAGGGGGAAAGGCTGTGGGTATTAACCCCAAACTCTAGGCCTGCCAGGGCCGAGTAACATTCACTTTCTGGGAGGTATGGGGTCATTGCAGGATGTGTGTGTCCTTTGCTCACTGCCACAGCCCATTCCTGGATCAAAGCATTGAGATGAAAGTGGTACAGTCTGATGGAACAAGGACATCAGGGCTGTGGTCCAAGCAGTTGGGAGCCTCGGGGAATGAACCCACCTCTTGGAGCCAGGCCTGGCAAGCTGCCAAGGTGTGAGCTCATCCCACAAAGGCACTGCCGTAGGGAGCACTGACCAAAAGGAATACAACGATGACCAATCGTGTAAGTGTCGGCTTTCTGATAACATATCCGAGCCCAACAGAGTTGAAATAATATCAGTTTAGCATGCAAGCAATACAAGATTTATTAGTACTTTAGTGCTATTGATTGGAAATGTAGTGCCTACCTCATGCTTCAGCACATCTCAGTGTGCAGGGTCCACATTTCAAGAGCTCCATTGTCAGCCGCAACCAATGGGGCTGTACCGGTCAGTGCTGTGACTCAGTGCAGATCTGGGAAGTGGCCTGGGAGCCAATCTGTTCTGTTTCGGTACATCTTGTTGGCATAGTTTTACACATTTAGATTGCTGGAAAATGGTCAAAATAATAATATTTTATGATATGAAAATTACATGAAATTCAAAGTTCATGCTTATTAAATATTTTATTGAAACATAGGCATGCTGTTTGGTTGTATATTGTCTATAACTGTCTTGCACAACTGATACATATATATATGTATAGAGGGATATATATAGATAGCAACTACTCAAATATTATATTTATTATTCAGTTCATTAAAAGAAAAAGTTGATAGTACATAGACACCTGTTCTAGAGGTCATAGAGGAGAAGAGGGAGAAGTGATTGTGGAAAGCTGGTTCCCTCTGGCCTCTACCTTGAGCATATAAGCAAGGTGTGACTGTTGTATGGCTTGGCCATGTGCATAACCTCAACTGAAAGAGTCACAGCTCTGGAGAGTAGAGGCTGAGGGACTGACATGGCATATTGATGGAGATGCCACAGCAAAAGAGAAAGGCAGACAGTCCCAGTGCCACAGCCCAAGGCCACGCAAGGATGTCCTACACAGCAGCAAAGTGAAGAAGGGCTCAGGTTGGAGGTGGAAGCCACGGGGCCAGGGGCTGTAAGGAAGGACTGGGTTAACTGTGAAAGTCTGGCACATTTACTTGTGTAAGGAGTTTGAATCTGAGCCTTAAGTACAGTGAATAAATGTCATAGCAACTACCTTCCCTTACTGACC
Organism: Ctenomys sociabilis; assembly: GCA_004027165.1. Taxonomy (NCBI): domain Eukaryota; kingdom Metazoa; phylum Chordata; class Mammalia; order Rodentia; family Ctenomyidae; genus Ctenomys; species Ctenomys sociabilis. The sequence goes on from PVKA01007121.1 coordinate 59,483, forward strand.
ATCACTTTGTCTTTGAAGGTCTGCTTTACACCCTCAGGAGCTTTACCACCCTCTTTCCAAGTCCCTTCATTAACATCACAGCCCCCCACCTAACTGTCTGCTTTCTCCAACTCCAGAGTTGTGTGGTTGTTTTTTGTCACTCTGGCTGAGCATGTGAATAGTTGAACAGTAGATTAGCCTGTGGCCCTGAGCTCAGTAAATCTTTCCAGGACTTTAATTAACTAGGCTTTAGTTTCATCAAAGGCATATTTTCATCCATCAACACATTATCCTGGCCCACCCTTCCAGTTCCTGTCAGTTACCTTTGGGCAAAATAGAGATAACATTTATTTCTTTTAAACAATTAGGAAAACATGACTATAGATTAAAAAAAGAAAACTTTTCCTGACATCTTTGACCCATTCATTTGAGAGCTATACATTCCCGTTCACAATTTCTTGAATGAGACCACATTTTCTTTTGCTGTATTATTCCATATGTCTTTCTGCCCTAAGCCTTCTTTCATTCATTTTTTTAACCCTTTCACTTAAATTTTTTAAAATTATCATTATATCATATCATGGTCTATTTGGTGAAACTAAAGAGCCAGCATTGGTACATTATCGTTAATTAACTTTTACCTTATCCAGATTTTAGTTTTCTATTCCAGAATATGACTGATGTCCCACTGCTTTTAGAACAATTATTTTAAATTACTACATGAATTCATGTTAATGACTCCACTGTCAAAACTTACAAGTGCCTTTCTGAAACACTTGAAAGGTCTTGAGAATTGTCCCCTCCAAAAGAAGAAAATTGTCCCCCACCCTTACGTAGTATTTTTCAAAATCACTGACCAAGTATTTAGCAGAGTAACTTTTTGAAATTATTTTTATTGTGATAAAAACATATAACAAAAATTTGGTATCTCAATTCTATTTTTCTCCATCATCTTTTGAGGCCAGGTCCACTTCATGTGGAAGAGCAGAACCACTGAGGAAGAACAGAAAACCTGGGTGACTCTAAATGTGAAAAGGAAGCACATGGCAAGGGGAGATTTGCCCAGGGTCCAGGGCAGAACCAAGATCAGACATCCAACGTAGACGTCAGTGTTGCCTGTCAAAGATCTGCCCAAGTAGGCAACAGGCTGAAAGGGAAAATGATGAATAGAAATGACCCTGTAAGTATTACTATTCAATAAATATTTACAGGACCCCATGCACAAATCACCATAACAAGGTGTTCTAAGCACAGAATTGAGGAAAAGAGAAAAATTCCCTCATTCATTGACCATTATAGTTTAACTGAACCAAACAATAAGTACACAGATATTTAGAAGGTGTGAAAACCTAGAAAGAAACAGGACGAGATGGATTTTCTCTGAGACAGAAAATGAGGAGGCCTGTTACAATGATCACAGCCTTGCTGAGGGTCTGTTGTTTGATAGGTGAAGGATAAGCAAGAACCAACCACACATATACCAGGAAAGGGTGTATTTGTAATGCTTTTCATTTCTGTAATGGAATACCTGAGACAAGCTAACCTTATCAGGAAGGAATATGTTTGGCCCACAGTTTCAGAGGATCGAAGTCCAAAGGCACAGAACAGGCTCTGTCTGTGGTAAGGGCTTCCTTAGGTTGTGTCACCTCCTGTCCAGCATTCTCCAGGGAGTAAGATCCCCTGAGATGAGCTATGGGTAGCAAGAGTGGGAGGGGCCACATTGCTCCTTAGAACAATCCTGTTGTAACAACCCGAGGGTCAGGAGAGAACTATTTCACATCCTCAAAGCCCTCAGGACCTACATCAGGGCCCATCTCCTTTTTTGAGATTCTATCACCTTCAATTACCTCCACTCAAGGATGAAGTCTTTATTTAACACAAGGGCCTCTGGTAACACCAAACCATACCTAAACAATAGCAGAGAGTCTCACATAGGGGATACTTAAGATTCTGCAGCAGAAAATTGCTGCTTTGGGAACTCCAATAGGCTGTGTCTGTGTAGAGTCAGGTGACTGGCAAGAAGAACAAGGCGCACTGCCTTCCAGCCCTGGTTGGCCAAAGTAAAAATGGTGGCAAGGATTTTTCAAGCAAAGGAGTAGACCGTAAAGGTCCAGACCTGTGAAAAACGGCAAGGCCTTTGTAGCTGGAAGAACTGGGGGAGGGGACTGTGATCTGCATGTAGGGTTTGAGGACCCTGTGCGGCACGAGCTGGGGGCTCCAGCCCCTCCCTGGGGGCCTTCCTTGTTCCCAATATGGGCTCATAAATCTTACAAATAGGCTAGCCCTGTCTATTGTGTCCCTAGTGTTTTGGATGGTGGTCATTTCCATCATTCTAAAAAGCTTCTAGAAACAAACGTAAAAGGACACCCTAGAGACAGCGGCTTGCCCAGTGTACCGAGCTGGATGAAAACAAATTGTCCAGTTCCTAAAATGTAAATAGAAATTCAGAATTGAGAACAGCAAGGTCAGCTGGCCAGCAGGAGGCAGGCCAATGGCCAGTGGTTCATGTTTAGATGACAAGGGAAGAAAGAATAAAATGCAAGAGGAAAACAAGGACTTTCTCTTCAAATACTTGGGAAACACCCTCTGCTTCCCTTCATTTCCCAGCTGGGGCGGGCAGCAGCAGCAGGACAAGGGGTCAGGAGGAAGCATTCAATCCTGGACACCCTGCCTGCTACCAGGAGACCTGTCAGGGTGTGTGCCATCGGGCCGGATGCCGGAAATGGGAGACACAGAGGATGTGGTGCCAGTCTCTGCCCATGCCAGGGCTTGCCCTAAAAAACTGGACATCAGTGAACAGAAAACCATTCAGACCCTGCAGCAGCAAGGTTCCCATGGCAACCAATAGTTACCCAGCAGCTTCGCATCCTCTTCTTTTCTGCTAATAAACTTTCCATTTGGATCCAACCTACACTTTGGATAAAATACTGGTTGGGCAAGAGGTACTGGGAAAGAGGTTGAAGGGTTATTGAGCAGAGCTTGAAGGGGGTACTGAGGAATAGGAAAAAGAAACCTGGTGTTCACATCTGAGATTAAAAGCCAGCTGAACCCTAGGGAAATTAAAAAAAAAAAAAGAAAAAAGAAAAGCACGCTTGGGGGATTTGTTTTGTTTTTTAAGTCCATGGTTCCTTCCAGTTCTGGAATTTTCCCAAGGTTCTTGTGGAGCCAAAGGCCACTGATCACTTTTCCATCCTGGCCCTTCCCTGGTCCTCATTCTACCTGCTGAAGGCATGTTCTGCCGGCTGCTGTCCAAAGTCGATTAATAGCCACCCTCTCAAAGCCACACTGGCTGAAGTCCCTCTGTCCTTTCAAGGGCTGACAGATTAAGAGGAAGGGAAAAATTCCCTGGGAATGTTAAAGAACATTGCTCCTGGGCCCCATATCTAGGACCTGAAGCTACTAGACCTTACAGGGAATTACAGAACCTGCACTTTCCACAGAACCCTGGGTTATGCAGGTTCAGCCGGATGTGGAACACGCCAACACTGCTCTCAGGGATCGCCTAGACTAAAATGTCACAGGGCCACAGGACAAACAGATTTCTTAGGAGTTGCCAAGTCAGCCCTAGGTGACAAACACATCGGAGAAAATGTCCTTTTGTGTGCAGAGACGTCTCTCCCAAGCCCAGGGAGTGTGCTCTTCCATCCTTTGGCCCTGTCCTGCCCTGTCCCCTTCAGCATCTTTCAGCTGACACCAAAATTTTTCAAAAGTTCCAGTTTGCTTCCTGGTGAAGAGTATATGGCACTGCTTCTTCAGGGGTGGCTCCAGGGTGTCTAGAAACAACAGGGTTCACTGATTGTCATTTCTGATTGTAGCAACCCAAATAAGACCCAGCAAAAGTCACATGAAAATGAACCAGAAAATGAGCAGTAAGAAATGACCAAAGAGCTGGGCTGAATGTCTCTCATGTTGGGGGTGGCGGAAATGTTTGTATTTGACCCAGGTTTCCCCCTTGATGTTGGTTAGGTTTAAGTGGGGTTATTTTTATGTGCCCTGAATGTTTTTCTCTTTTAACTTCATCTACTCTTGGCTGCCCCCCAAAGTTCTCCAATTTCTAACAATCCCACTCTTCCCAATGTCTACTTCATTTCTCACCATTCATTGCAGCTGTCTAGGACCATAGCAGTGAGGAAAAAGGAACAGCGTGTACTAAAGTAGCTGCCCTAGAAATTATAATCAATGCACAGTGCAGAAAACCGGCATGCAGAAGGCTTGAAGGTGAGAAACAAAGGCATCAACACAGACACAGCTTTTCTCTTTCCCACTAACTGATGCTAAAATGCAGCTCAGAGAGAGGGTCAGTTTGTTGTCAGAGGGATTCTGGGACCCACTTCCGGGATGAAGATCAAAAACCCCAACAGGTTATAAAACTTGAAATCCTGACAACACCACCACCAACAAAAAAAAAAAAAATGTCATTTCAAGATTAAAACCTCCAGAGGTAATGATGCAGAGGCAGCGAAGCCAGCATCCAGAGTGCTTTGGCTGTGTGACTTTTGATCCACTGTCTCCAGTGGATAGTAGGTTCCTAATATCCTTCTCTTTTCTTTGGCCCAGGAGGAGTATGACACACATTCTGCTGCAAAGCAAAGAATATTTTTAAAGTAACATCTGAGTATATACATACAAGGACTATTATGTAGCTTAAAGATATTTTTGTCTTTTGTGTTTGCTAGGGAAAGGTCTACAGGGTGTTCAGGGTCTCACTACTAGATCTGACTCATAGTGAGCCACCTGTTTACAGCCTGACAAGAGCTGGGATTATAGGCTTTTGCTACCATGCCCAGACTCAATTGCCCTCTCAGCAGGGCAGACTCAGGGATCAAACCCCTGGCTCCTGCGCCTACTTGCAGGTGCTTTAATCCACTCAGCTATTTGGCCGGCCACAGTGCTTAAAGATGGAATGACCTTCTGAGGTGCTACAATACGGATGCATCTTGATGCCACTACACTGAGCAAGTAACCCAGCCTCAGAAAGATGAACACTGTTTGCCTCCACTTATATGAAGTACAGTGGGGTAGAATGATATCGGGAGCAGGGGAATGGGCTTACACTCAATGACTATAGTTCGTGTTAGAGAAGATACAGGAGTCCTGGAGATGGACGATGCTAACGGTGCTTAGCAGCGCGAATGTTAAACTGATGGAAACGACCACGGTGTTTCATTTCCATATGGATCTTATCATGTAGAAAAAAGTGTTTTAGAATATCCACGTGTTTATGAATAGAAATTGGCTTGTTCACCTATAGCTCTCCTTTACTGATACAGTGACGTAATTTCCAGAAGCGTCGTAGTGGTGAGATAACAGAACTTCACAGAGGTCTGGAATAAACAGTATATGGGAATCTGCATGCCTTTTGTTCTGAAATTAAACTATTTTTAACTGATTAATATAGCTAAGCGGATTAAATGCCTATTTAGGCAGATGCGGGGGTCCGGGGTTTGATCCCCAGCCTGCTTTGTCAGCCCCACCTCCAGGGCGCACTGCGACAGAGACTGAGACTGGCTGGTGGCATACACCTATAATCCCAGCACTTGGGAGGCTGAAAATAGGAAGCATCAGTATGAGCCTGATGTGTGTAGTGAGACCCTGTAGACCTATACCAAACACATTTTTAAAAAAGCAATAAATTTTGTGTTTTGTGCGGTTCAAACATATCTAGAGAGTCAAAAACATCCAAGCAGTGAGGGTGTTTTTCCCTCTTAGTACAAGCTGCTGTGCTCTACCCATGTTGCAGGATGGTCGCCCTTTCCAGTCATAGAGACAAAAGGTGAAGTAAATGTTTCTTGTGAATTTCATTACAGGAATGTGGAATCTACAGATCTTTCAGCTGTTTCATGAATCTCAGTCTCCCAATGTCTGCTCCACTTGAAGGTTTCAGAAGGAGACAGAGGGAAATAAAGGACAGGGAAGAGGCAGAAATACTGGACATTTTCCTGGAAAATGTACAGAACTGACTTCCTTAGCAATATGTAGGCTCTCAAAGGCAAGTGTCGATTAACCTTGGTTGTTGACTTGACTGGATTAAGGGGCTGCTGGAGAGTGAAGGCATCAACCAGGGAACCCATTGGTGAGCCCACAGCTGTGGACTAGTAGGAGGTGGGACCTTGTGTGGTGGGGGGTCGATCAGGAAAGCATGAACTTGGGGGTTGTATCTAACCCCTGACCCCCGACCCCCAACCCCCGACCCTCAAGCCCTCTGACACTTTTCCCTGCACTCTGCTTCTTGTTGCCATGAATTGAGTAGTCTTGCTCCACTACGATGAACTGAATCCTCTGAAAGGGGGAGCCACAGCAAACCTCTCCCCCTTCAAACTGTGGGTGCTGTGTGGCAGATATTTTTGTCCCAGCAATAGGAAAGCTGAATAATGGCACGATGTTTTATCCTGTAAGTAATTAAATGCACTTTCCAACAACAAAAGATTGGAAGACAATAAAATGCCATTCCAGCTACCCTTTCAGTAGGTGTCGAGTTATTATGGTTGTAACTCACAGTAAGACCTAGATTTGATGACTCAACATAATGATAACATGTGCGTTCCTACTGAGAAATTAACAAAGCTGAATCAGTTGCTGAAACTATCAAATAGTATTTGCTCCCTATTATAAGCAAGCCCCTGTAATATTTTAATTCTTCCTCTCCTCAGTTCTGTCCTTACTTAATGTTTAAAATTCTGGTAATCCACTAAATTCATTTCAAGAGCTTGCAATATATTTGAAAAATACTTCAGTGGGTCCACTGCCCTGCCACAGGGTACGAGCCAGTTGCTGGTCCTAGAAGACTAATCACGGGTGAGACTCCTGCAAAGGAGAATGCTCAGGTGGGTTGGTTTCTCTGCAGTGTCAGAGAAAAAGCCTGATGCAGCCTCACAGAAATGGATTGCAAAACCAGGGTGGATGAGCTGCCAGCCCAGGGCAAGGCTCAATAGAGGTGTGGATCACACATCTGTGCTTTGGCAGGGATGTTGTGTATGCGTGTCAGCAAAATTCACCCTTGTTGGATGCCACTGTGAAGAATTGCAAAGTGATGTCTAATTTAAGAGACCAGGGAAAAGGCAAAAATCGGAAACTCTGGGATCTTGCTAGACATTTCAGTAAGGAGAGCAGTCCACTGAACTTTGCTAGTTTCACAGGGAAATTAACTCAGGAAACAGTCGCAAGCATTGGTCATAAGTGGTGTTCCTGTAGTTTTCAGAGCCTCCCTGCACCCCATTATCTACCCCATCTCAAACTCCATTTTTCTTGGTATGTTGTCTAGAGAAATGCAAAGCAGAAATTCTTGTCTGATTTCTCCAATTTTTTTCCTATTCACATCAGAGAGCTCCGAGTGTGTATTCACAGCTGCTGGTGGCTGACCCCAGGCTAAGAGAAATGGACAATCTGAGATCGTGCACATAGGACAAGTACCTGGCACCATTAAAAACACCTATTCTTTCTGGAAAATCTTGTTGAAATGATTACATTTTCCAGGGCTCAGGAATCAAACTAAGAGTACATTTTCAAAACAAGATGATGCCTGTCTGTGCAAGCTCCAGAACCCTCCCAGAGGTGATATAGGGATGAGGAAAGTCATGTGACCAGCAGGCCTTGTTTAAGAAGTTTGTCTAGCTGCCTAAGGCTGGCTCCTTTCTCTGCTCACTTCTCACCTTTCCCAGGTATGCCTACAGGCAAAAGGAGTGGGCCTTTGTGTTCTACCTCAGACAGACCCTTGGCAAAATCCAAATTGTTGATTCCAGAATAAGTAATGGAAATTTGTCAGGCGCACCCTCGCCAGCAAGGAAGACGCGACCACTGGTTGTTCTCTCTGCAGTTTATTCAGCCTTTAACAATGTTCTTCCTTAGGTAATGGCCCAGAAGGGAAGCCCGCTCATAGCTAAATACCTTCGGGCATCCAATCCCAAAGCGCCACGTGTGCATTGTCTATAGGTCCAGGTACGCGGAAGCAAGCCACTGTCCTGTCTCGTTGCCTAATATGGAGTTGTTATCCACAGAGAGCTCTCACCCCCCTCCCCGAGGGGGTGGAAGGCGAAACCCGCGCCATCTTTAAGGCGCGGTTGCATGCAGCTCTCTACAGTTCCCCCTTTTTTGTTTTAACAACAGGCAAGAGTAGTGGCTTGATCTCTGCTGTACATTATGAGGCGCAGCTAGACACCTACCCAGGTGTTTTCCACCTAGGGGATGTCAAGCTTTACCCGATACCTTTTTCGCAGAGGTGGGGCATTTTGGCATCGAACCCACATGCAATCAAGCATGCTCTTCTTGGAACCTTAGGCCCTGGGTCCTGAGTGCAATGCTTTGCCTCGCATCCTGTGTTAATTTTGTTTGTAATGGTGGCCAGCCAGACAGAGGGGGACTGTCCTGAGTCAATAGCAACTAGAGCTTGGACCAACATGGCTGTATCGCGATGCTGGCAAAACCTAACCCGACAAATGCACCACAGGCAAATCAAGGATATCAGCACCATCAGGGCCAGCTAGAGCTCCCATTCCCGCCCACTCTTTCAGGTGATTCATGGCAATGGAGAACCATGGAAGCAGGCTCTCTGCTAATCCAGCGTCCATCCTTGTCGAGTTCACCGTCACGATGGCCACTCAGCTGCTCCATGAGGCCATCAAATTCCCCAGTCCAATTGCCTAAAAGATAACTGGACAATTGCTTAGACAGATTTGCAGCATGGGTTAAATTCTCATACTGTACACTAGTTAGACCGTTTAGAGTTTGGGCAGACAAAATAGATTGGCTCATGGCTATGGCGGCAGTGGTAGCTCCTGCAATGGCTAGAAAGATGGCCGTTACTATAGCTGCAGTAAGTCCGAAATCTCTTTTGTGTCTGAAAAGAGTCATAGCATTAGGGGCATCTTGGCCTTTCCTTTTACCCCCTGCTTTTGCTCCCTTTTCGCTCTTTGCCTTTTCAGACCTCTCTTTATGTAACTGTTCTAAGGCTGCCTGCCCACTTTCTACCGCTTCACTGCAGCACTGATCTTCCAAACAGCCCCGGATTAATTTCCAAATTGGCCTCACTCCAGCCTTAAGTGTTCCCTGATCATGGGCATGATCCAAATCTCTCCCTAACTTATCCCAGGTGGGAATAGTAAAATTCCCAGACACTGCAAACCAGGGAGCCACAACATCGCACTCCTCAAGGAACCTTTCTAATTTTTTCTTTTTTATTTTTACACGTGTTGAACATAGCAGCTCCTGTAGAGCCAGAAAAATTGGGCTTGACGCAAACGCACCCATTCTTAACCTTACTTTCATTTTTAGTCCGCTCATCAGCGAACTCTTGCTCCCTCTTCATTTACAGAGAGAACGCCCTTACCGGGTTTTCCCGTCACTCTAGGTGACTCCCACGCCCCTCTTTAGCCTTGGGACCGTGGGCTGTTACCCGCTCGAAGCGGACCCCTACTTACCGCGGGGCTTACTGGTACCACTTGCGCAGAGCTTCAACCAGTCACGGGACTGCAGTTCCCCATACGGGCCACCACTTGTCGCGCGCACCCTCGCCAGCAAGGAAGACCCGACCACTGGTTGTTCTCTCTGCAGTTTATTCAGCCTTTAACAATGTTCTTCCTTAGGTAGTGGCCCAGAAGGGAAGCCCGCTCATAGCTAAATACCTTCGGGCATCCAATCCCGAAGCGCCACGTGAGCATTGTCTATAGGTCCAGGTACACGGAAGCAAGCCACTCTCCTGTCTCGTTGCCTAATATGGATCTGTTATCCACAGAGAGCTCTCACCCCGGAGGGGGTGGAAGGCGGAAACCAGCACCATCTTTAAGGCGCGGTTGCACGCAGCTCTCTACAGAAATTATCACTGCTGAGCTCCATAGGATGTCACAAAGGTACCAAAACATTCAAGTTACCATCTCCTTTTGTTTCAAATAGTGGGATGAGCCGGGCGTGGTGGCGCATGCCTGTAATCCCAGCACTTGGGAGGCTGAGGCAGGAGGATTGTTGTGAGTTCGAGACCAGCCTGAGCTACAAAGTGAGCTTAAAGCCAGCCTGAACTGCATAGCAAGACCCTGTCTCAAAAAGACAAAAAAAAAAAAAAAAAAAAATGGGATGCTGGCTGGAACAGTTGTAGGGATTACCTTTTCAATTCCCCCAACATGTCCCAAGTCACTTGAAATAGCTAGGAATGGGCTTTCGTGCTAAGCTTATCTCCTCTAAATTATTCCTCAAGTAACTCACACTTGCCATTGTCTTCTCTGTCCTTATTAAGAGTCCAGTGGTTCATTCCTCTGGGTTTTCTTTCCCTGTGTGTAGTACTTCACATCTCCATATGTATGGCAACTTCCCTCTTTGGCCTTCTCTCCTGCTTCTCTGGAAAATCACATTGTACTCTACACTGTCAACTAGCCACCAGCTCTTCTACTTCAGACATATGGAGAGCAAAGCCAGGAAACGTGTCACCTAATATCCTCACAAGACAAAGTTCAGCCAGAGAGTGAAGTGTAAATTTTTGAAGAAGAATCTGATCATGTGAGAAAAACTTTGTTGAATGTTCCAAGAAACCACTTGTGAACAAAGTACATCCATTATGACCCTTTCAGTTGTCTGAAACAGAGCCTCTGCTACAAACAGCCTTCAATAATATGGATCTATTGTCTTACATAAATGAAGTCCAGAGGCATCTTGGGTTCCAGGAAGATATGGTTCAGTGCCACTCAGTAATGTCATCAGGGCATAGGCTATTTCTATCCTGGGGTTCTGCTGTCCTTAGCATTAACACCATGGAAAGACTGGTTCTTCTCCATGTCTCAAGACAGCTGTCTATAGATGTAAAGCAACATGTTTCTTGTCCATAGCTAATGGAAAAGAATGAATGAAAGTGACTATCCCAAAGCCCTATCATTTTTTTTCTAACTGGGTCAGAATAAATCAAAAGTCCATCACTGGTCCAGTAACAATTATCAGAAAATCATTTGGGGCTTGGGAGATAGCTCAGTAGTCTAAGCACCTGTCTGGCAAGCACAAGGTCCTGGGTTCAACAGCCGGTACCTCATGCTATGCCAGACCCACAACCCCAGGTGCATCGTGCCAGCCCCAAAACCTGGCATGGTGGCACATACCTGTAATCCCAGTGCAGGAGAGGCTGAAGCAAGAGGGTCACTATGAGTCTGAACTACATAGCGAGACCCTGTATCAACAAATAAATAATTAAATCATTTCTTTTAAAAAGAAAATCATTTGGACTGGATTATTCTTTGTTAAGGGAGTATTCTGTGCTTTGTTGGCTGTTTTGTAGCAACAAATAAATAAATAATTTAAAAAATTTTTAAAAGAAAATCATTTGGACTGGATTATTCTTTCTTAAGGGATTATTCTGTGCTTTGTTGGATGTTTGCTAGCATTCCTAAGCTTTATGACACATCACTACCACCAGCCATATATACTAAAAATTTCTCCAGTATGTTCCTTCCAATGTTCCCTGGGGTAGAAGCAAAGTCACTCTTGACTGAAAAGAAGCTGGTAGAGACTAACCAGGTTATTATCTCTGTGCTTTTGTTATTCATCAATAAAATGGGAATTATAACAGTGGTTGTCATGTTATAATGAGAATTGAGTTTATACAAACATAAAGAATATATATAAATGTCAATTATTTCATTTCTCTTATATCTGGAATGTAGGAGGTAGTCAATATGAATTTTCTGAATACTGAATTTAATGCAAAAGTCTTTGGATCCCTGAAACATTGATGTAGTCTAGCAAAGACTGGTATTCTGCAGTGATATTCTGCAATGCCATTCCTCCTGAGAAATTCTCAAGTTGGCATTATTCTGAATTTGTGGGACATTCTGCTTCTTCATTTGAAAGGAATCCTGGTGTTCTCACTGAAGTAGGAAGATATGTGTATCTCCAAATATACATAGGTGTTTACACATATATACATACTTTGAACAAAAGTTTATACTTCAGGAAGAGAAAAACTTATATAAATATTTAACACTAAATTTATTGAGGCCCTAGTCAGCATCTTCTGTGAATAACCCATTACTATTATGAACTGCTGGACTGTGTTGGAGTGTTTTGCTGAATTCAAGCACCTATAATAATTGAATGGCAATAGAATACCCATCTCTGACAGGACTAAACCAAAAAAAGGGAATACAAAGGAAAGACTATTCTGTATTTGTATATACAGAACAGTTAGGATAAATATGCAGCTACTTTCATGTAATTCTATGAGAAGAAAGATTTGCACTAATAGTGTTTGGATGGGATATCCTGTCTGCTTCTTGTACTATAGATAACCACTAGGAAGATGACAATGTAAAAAGTATTAATTATTGAAACTGTAATTTAAATCAGCTTTAAGAAAAAGATATGTGGACAGCTACATTCTCTTAATTCAATGAATAGAGGGATCTGCTCTAATAGTGCTTGTAAATAGAATATCATGTCTGCACCTTGTACAACAAATAACCACTAAGAAAACAAAATGCAATGTACTAATTATTGAATCTGTTCTATTAATTTGATTTGAAACTGTCTCATTGCTATTTGTTCTTCAATAAAATTATTGAGAATAAATAAATAAATTTATTGAGACAAAGCATGGTGGTACATTTCTATAATCCAGCACTTGGCAAGTTAAGACAGGAGGATCACCATGAGTTTGAGGCCAGCCTGGGCTACACAGTGAGTTCAAGACCAGCCTCAACAGCATAGTGAGACTCCAGCTCAGAAATAAAAACTAAAGAAGTAAATATACTCAGACATCATAGAATTAATACAAGTTATCTTTGGCTTCTATAATTACAAGAGGTGTTCAATGTAGTGGCTATTAGCTTCCAAATATGACAAACTCTTTTGGGCAGACTCTATAGTGTGTGTGTGTGTGTGTGTGTGTGTGTGTGTGTGTGTGTGTGTGTGTGTGTGTGTGTGTGTAAAGTCTGATGCCGTTCATAATTGTTTTGGGCCAGACAGCTTGAGAAAGGTAGGCCAGGAAGAGTCAGCAACCTTATGTGGCCTTGCTGAATCATTTATTTAAAGCCTGGAATGAGTGTGATCTGCATTGTATTCTGGACACTGAAACCGTGCAGTAGCTACACATGGGAGAGTTGGAAATACAGTTTGAAGTGCAAGGGAGAAAGGCAATCAGTAGTATGGCATAATTTAAAAGTGTATGCATTCTCTACTTTCTCACCATTGATAATGACAATGTTGTTTTTGTTTGTTTGAACAGATCTCGTGCAATTCTAAAACTCACTTTCACATGCCTTTCTAAAAGTATTATTGGAGAGCCGGGCGTGGTGGCGCATGCCTGTAATCCCAGCACTCGGGAGGCTGAGGCAGGAGGATTGTTGTGAGTTCGAGACCAGCCTGAGCTACAAAGTGAGCTTAAGGCCAGCCTGAACTGCACAGTGAGACCCTGTCTCAAAAAGACAAAAAAAAAAAAAAAAAAAAAAAAAGTATTATTGGAGTAAAAGGAGAGCAGATTCATCTGATAAAGATATTTTATTTATGCCACTTGACCTTTGGGGTCCTGAAAGAAAATCTAAATGGACAACAAAGAAAGGACAAAGCTCAAGTCCTGAAAACATCACAGCCAAAGCAGCCAGATGACGATCCCTAAGTCTTTCACAGAGAAGGAGGTGGCACAAGCATGTCCCCAGGGCCATTTCTCAGTGCAGGAGCACAGAGTGGGTATGGGAGAGTGATGGGGCAGACAGGATGGCAGATACACAGTAGGAGCTGACTAAGCGTGTTGGGTGGGGCATGTGATCACTATTCGGAACTCCACTAATTGGTCAAGGAAAAGATTTTAAAATAAGTGTATTACACATAAACTTCAAGGATGATAAAATGAGATGGCAGGTATCTCTGGGTAATAAATACTGCAATTAGAAAAGAAGAAAATGAGGGGTGTGTGTGTGTGTGTAAGAGCTAGGTCTCTTCACACATATTAATCCACTCAGCTGTCATAACAAAATATCACACACTGTGACTTAGCCAGTAGAAATTTATTTTTCACAGCTCAGGATGATCAAAGCCCCAGATCAAGGGGGCAGCCTATTGAGTTCCTCCTGAGGGCTCACTTCCGGGTTCTCAGCTGGTGCCGCCTCACTGTGTCCTCGTGTGGCCTTTCTTCTGTGCGTGCTCTGAGAGCTCTCAGGTTGGCTTTCTCTTCTCATAAAGACACCAGTTCTATCAGATTAGAGCCCTACCCTAGTGACTTTATGTAACTTTAATTGTCTTTTGCCAAGGCCCTCACTCCAAATATAGTCATATTAGAAGCTGAAGCTTCTACACATAAATTTTTTTCTCCATTTACATTTTAAGGGGCACAATGCAGTTCATAATAGAAGTCCGTAAAAGATAAAAGTTTAAAATTAAGAAATAGTTATTTTTGTTGTCTTAGTTATTTTTTGTGGATGTTGTTAGGACAAAATACCCAACACCCAAGATTAAGGAAGAAAAGGTTTATTAGCTCACAGTTTGGGGAAGTTTGAGTCTATACCCAGCTGGCTCCAAGGCAAAGTGGCACATGGCAGAGGACAGCAGTTTATGACTGCAAAACCCAGCAAGAGCATATGGGAGGAGTAGTGGCAACGATGGCAAGAGGGCACGTCTGTCTCCCTAGGTCGTACTCAGGCTATCTGCCCCCAGCAGGTGTAGCACTCCCGGCACTGGGCCATGAGTTAATCACAAAGTACAGAAGTCCGCCCCATGACTGCATGGGGCTTTGGGGGATGCCTAGACGCAAACCGTAACATCGTATTATTCAGTAAAATGAAGGTCACTATAAGAAAAATAGCTAAGAGATCACAAAGCGCAGAAAACAAGAACAAGGAAAGCTGAGACAAGGAAATTGCTTATATTAGTGTAAATCTTGTACTTCTCTTTGCCTTTTTAAACATGCTAAATAGGTTCCTTTTGTTAGAATAGAAATTTCACTTATTTTAAAACAATAATGATATTGAATATTGTTATCTGCCTGCAAAATTCAATCATCCATGAAGTTTTGTTTGGTTGATTAAAGTAGAGACAGGGCCTTATCCTTTATTGCCCAAAGTAGGGCACTTTGGAAAATGAAAAGAAGCATAATTAGTGATTTCTGGGGAAAACAGGTGTAAAACTGAGCAATGCCAGATAAGATGGGCCTTGTGCTGAATTCCCTAAGAGATAACTGAAGTTTGCTCTAAGAGAATGCACCAGGTTGAAGGGTCACTTCAGTGACACAAAAGCAGAAGCCTTGCCTGTGAGTGAAACCCATCCAACCAAGTGGTAAGCATGCAGGGGTGTGGTCCCTGGCAAAATTCCTTTTTCCTCCCCTCCCAGTTTACTAACGACTCCCTTCACATCTTTATTACAGAACTCATACTCCTCGACACCATGTTTTCCTTGCATATCCATCCCTCTCTTTGCTACCTACTCCCCTTAGACAAAATTTTAGAGGACAGAGACTGTACTGGTTCCACTTATTTTCCCAGAGTCCATTGTAGTGTGGTAGATAGGAAGTACGCAAAATGTTTTAGTTGAATAAATGTTGCATGGAACTATACAGCAGATTACAGAAGATTTCATTAATAAGGAAATGTCTAATAGAGAAAGAAAAGTATGATAACTCCACTAAGAATATCTTTAGATATCAAAATGAAAAAACAAAGTAATGCGCTCAAATTATTCTCTGGAGCATGGTTCTAATTTTGTAGCTAGGAAGTACTGCATTTAATTTGTTAGCCTCTACAGGAGAGTTAAGCTTTCTCCTGCTTAATTTATTTTACTTTAGAGCATGAAAACTTAGATGGTGATTACCATTACTAAAAAGTTTAGAAGTAAAAATTCATGAGAAATTTTAAAATAACAGACATGTGAGGATCTGAATAATTGGGTGAGAACTAGCAAAGTGACACAGAAGTGATGTGGCCACTTTGACACGAAGAGGAATTTGATAAAAGCTTAGTAACATCCCCCACAAGAGGTCCTAGTAAACTGTGTATATCTGGCTGTTTCCTTAATATGTGACAGAACATTAATGTAAGTCTAATAGTCAATGTAATTTGCAACAGTTAAAAGGTAAGAGGCTTCACATTAAAATCCAGAAGAAATATAGAGAGCTAACTATCTTGACACTTTAACAAGTTCCATATACTGAGGGCATGTACAGTACTTAAAAATACATCATTTGTTTTTTCAAAAACACAGCTTATTTAAAAATAATTGAAAAATCAAGAAAAAAGTATTTTCTAGTATGTGGCAAATTAACTTTGATGTCTCTGAATTTACAGGGAACAGTGGAAATCTGGTTAGAAACTAGCAAAAGAAATCAATGTACAGAAGATGAAATATAGTCACTAAGTATACTCTTAGCTGGCCTCATAACCAGCTAAGCGCTTTCTGCAGGTTCATATCTGGAAAGCTCAAGTTGTTAGTACTTCTTCTTTTTTTATTTTTTGGTATTTTTTCAGACAGGATTTATAGGGTATACAGGGTCTCACTAAGTAGACCAAACTCATAGTGATCCTCCTGTTTACAGCCTCCCAAGTGCTGGGATTACAGGCACATGCCACCATGCCCAGTCTCATTCACCAGCTCAGTGTGTTCCAGGGGCAGGGCCGGCACTGGGATCAAACTCAAGTTATTAGTATTCAATGCTAAGTACTAGGAATAAAAGATAAATATGACAAGAGAGGGTCTCTAATAGACAAAGACACAGGGAACTTCTATGGCCCACAAGAAGAGAATCCTAATCCTTTCTCTGAGAGTTAGTAACCTTGTGAAAAAGGCAGTATAGCCCAACAAATCTATCATAAGTGAGAAATACTGTGAGAGCCCTCTTATCAAACAACACAGCATTACAGCTCAGTACCCTGAGATCGGTGGTTTCCCCTCCAGATGCTATAGTCTGGGGCTTGCTGCCACTCTCCAGAACTTCAAGACTGTATCATATTAGCCTGAGATTAAGTGGTCTCCATTCCCAAGGGGGGGAGGGTATTTGTGTGTGTGTGTGTGTGTGTGTGTGTGTGTGTGTGTGTGTGTGTGTTTGCTTTCTTTTTTAGAATCACAGAGGAGAGAGGAGCAGCATTTCTGATTCTTCACTCTTAGAGTATCTGAGACTGCAACTTCCAAGGAAGGTTCCACACATTCTCTTGGATTTTTCTCTGTGCATTCATTGATCAGTTGCCATTGTTCTTCCTAAAAGTGACACAGGATATCAATAACGCAAATAGTACCCAAAAGTCTCTGGCTTGAATAGAAGACAAGTGGACCATAAGATTACCCTCTTCATAGTCTGACAGGAGCTTGAGAAGAACAAGCCCTAATCTCATTTGGCTAATGCATTTTGGCTCTAGTGAGAAACATTATTTCCCATGGAGAAGAAGAACAGTGAATTAGAAGGACGAGAAGCCACACTCGTCCACAGCCATAACAACCTGTGCGCACCCGATCTCACCTGATCTTGGAAGCTAACCAGGGTAGGGCCTGGTTAGTACTTTGATGGGAGAAGCCCATTGGATGTGAAAGTTCAAAATTTCTCCATGTGACAGCACTTACATTTCAGGGCTGATTATGTTTATGTGATTAGAATGAATGATTAAATTCTAGGAATCTCAGTTCTCTCATCTTTGTAATGCACTGAGTATATCAGAGTTCATCAGGCAGAGAAGCACAATGCAGTAAATTCTAGTTTATGTTTCCATTTGTTCCCTCTCAGCAGGTAATCAAGGAGACAAATGGTCAAGAGGAGATATTTCCTCTTGACTTTTCTCTCTCTCAGTCATGAGGGTGATGTATTTAGCATTTGTTACCTACAGATACAGATGAATACCGTTCTAAGACTGCCTGGAAAGATTCTCTGAGTGGCAGCAAACCTCTGGCTTTGCACAACACATCTTCATATGAGTTAAAAAGCTCGAAGGGTGATAGAGTGGCAGGAGTGAGAATGATCAGTGTAAGTCGTGTGCATGTACAAGTCTGCCAAGAAGAAACCTGTTAATCTGTACAACAAATATGCTCTAGTTCTTTAAAGAGATGTGAGGCAAAGAAGAAAAACAAAGAACAATGACCAAGAAAGGCTAGGCGTGTACTCAGTGCAGAGCCCTAGCCACTGTGCATGAGATCCTGGATTTGAGTCCTGGGAATGTCTCAAAAAAGAAAAGGAAAAAGGAAGGAAATGTAGAACTTTTAGAATAAAGCATGTGGCCAAATTCCTGCCATTTTGCCAAAGTTTTCTTAGATGAGACTCAAAAATCATGAAGCTTAAAAATTGAAAAACTCCATTTCACGAAAACAAAAAGTCCCTGCCCTTTGATAGGCATTATTACAAGAATTGAAATGCAAGCAGATACTTGGGTAAAATAATCTCACTTAATATATTGACAAAAGACTTGTATCTAAAAGATATATAGAAGTCTTGCAACTAAATGATGAGACAATATAATTAAAAATGGATTTTAAAAAGCTTTACTATTTATATCTTACAAATAGAAATAGATGAATGGCTTCTAAAAGATGTTTGATATTATTAGATAAATAAATATACATTAGAACCAGGCATTTTATATGTAATATATTCTTTGATATCTGAAATTTTAAAAATGAATCGGTATTAGTTTTCTGTTATTGGTCTAATAAATTATCATAAATTTAGTGGCTTAAGACAACACAAATTTATATTCTCTTATAGTAGCTGCTGAGGTCAAAAATCTGAAAAGGTGTTTACCAGCTAAAATCGAAGTGTTCATGAAGGGCCAGGGAGATAGCTCTAGAATAAACACTTGCCTGGCAAGTGCAAGGTCCTGAGTTCACCCCCTGGTACTGCAAAAAAAAAAAAGAAAAAAAAGTGTCCACAGAGGTGCATTCCTTTTTTTAAAATTTAGAAATTTATCGTTTAATCTGTAAGCTTCATATAGCTTTAGTTTAAAAAACAAAACAGTGAAACCAAGACAGTATTTCAAAGTCAGAGCCCTTCCAACTTCCAAATACAAGAACTCTGGATATTATATATTCCTTTAAAAAAAATGATTTTATTGAGAATCAAATAGCAATGAGATAGTTTCAAAATCGATTAGTAGGACAGTTTCAATAATTAATACATTGCATATTGTTCTCTTAGTGGTTATTAAAAAAGTTGAGATGGATTTTTTTTTCTTGGCTCAAGATGCCTTAAGTGCAGGTCTGGTAAGGGTCGAGGATTTGGGATTGAACCACAGAATTCTGAGACTGACTGCTTTTATATATTTCAATTGGAAGAATAAGACAAAAATATGAATGGAGTCATCCACCCATCCTTCCTGGCATGATTTAACTGCCTTTAGAAGCAGGAGGAGAAGTGGGAAAGAATGGGGCTAGTGACAAGGGAGTAAAGAAAAGAAACCCAGAACAGAGTAGATCAATTTCCAATGTTGTGATTCACTGTTTTGTGTCACACATCCGTATTTGTTTTCCTAGTGTCCTGTGAAACAAACTTCCATTTTTCTGTCTCAACCTGGAGCTCGAATCCTGATTCCTTTCAGCAGCAGTTCCACGGGCAACAGGAAAGACTGTGGCATTGTAACACCCACTTAGACTTCCGTGGTACTTCATCAGTGGTCTGATTCTGGACAAGCTTGCAAACTATACAAGGTTGGAAGCATAACTGAAATGGGTGTGAAGACTCAAATAAGAAAAAATAAACAAAGGAGAAAGAAAAGGGGGAAAGCCTCCCTGAGACTAGTCAGGGGCATTTAAAGAAATCAGGAATGCCAACAATACTTAAACAACCTAATAATCATTTTTGGCTTAAAATATTTTACTCTAAATGAATTTATGTGAGCTATCAATGAAAAAATGTCATTAATACACTGTGGACACCTTTTGTAATGTAAATCCATGCTCCCCTTTTTTTATGTGGTGAAATTCAACCTAGCAATTATTACAACAAATGTTATAGTTTATAAAGTTCAAACACATTTTAGCAATTTTGAAACTGAATTGAGTAAAAATCAAATAAAATTTACATCCTAACAAATATTCCCCTCAAGGCACTAGAGCCTTCCGCATAGATGGCAGTCTTCCCGCAGGCGCTTCTCTGAGTCTGTCGTCTTCAGCTTCGCTCCCAGTCTCCTTCTTGGGCT
>PVKA01007122.1:0-56077 GCA_004027165.1 Ctenomys sociabilis
CCTGAGTTCAATCCTCGATTCCCCTCAAAAACCAAAACCAAAACAAACAAACAAACAAACAAAAAAAAAAAAAAAGAGAAATATCACTGTGAGTCTGAGCCTATATAAAAAACATTAAAAAAAAAAAAAAAAAAAAAAGAGGAGAGAATGTTATTCTGACTTTGATATTTATAGCTGGGGCTTTTGGAAGGTGATTGAGTTTAGATAAATTCATTAAGTTGGAGCCCCATGACTGAATCCTGGAGATTCTATAAGAAGAATGAGAACAATTGCATACATACTCATGTGGGTCCCCTATTCCTTGCTCTGAGATGACTATCATAGAAGTTGAACCAATAGGGCAGTTTAATCTTGGACTTGAAACCTCCAGAATTTTGATTTGAAATAAACTTCCTCTTCTTAAGACTTACCCAGTTTGTAATGTTACATTATTAGCAGCATAAAACGTGACTACAACAACTTAAGCTATAGATATTTCAGAGTATGTCAAACACATGGCATCACTCGTGCCTGCTATAATACCTTGGCAAATTATGGTAGCTCGTGAAAGTTTATAGCTATCATGTAAAATTTAAATGAATTGTTACCTTTCCACACATGCCTAATGTGGAGAAAGAATAGGAAAAGAACAGAAAATCAAGCTTCATTACACTAAAAGGAGACCAAATTTAAAATGAATGCAGCCTGCTTCCAATAAGACTTTTTATCCTCCAATCTTCTTGACAAGATTGAGAGAACAAGCTTCATAGTCATCAAGACATGTAGATAACTATTTCTATGTTAAATCAGATGGAGTTTATTTATAGTTCAAATTCCTTCTATTTTCTAGGCAAATTCTAGAGCACTCATGATTGTTAATAACCCAGTATTATCTGTGAATTTTTTTTTTGGTATGTCAAGATTCCAGCATAATAGATGCTTAATAGTCCTAAGCACAGGCAAAGAGGATTATTCACTTACTGCAACAGCACTGTGGGAAATTTCTTTTTTCTTTTTTAATATCAAAGTACCCATTTTCTTTCTTTCTTTCTTTTTTTTTTTTTTTTTTTTTTTGGCAAAACTGGGGATTGAAATCAGGCCCTTGTGCTTGCCAGGGAAGCACTTATTCCACTGAGGCATCTCCCCCGCCTGTGGGAAATTTCAGTTGGTTTATAAAGTGCTGTTATTCTTCAAAGGCATTTTTAAAATCCAAAATGGATGTGGGCAATAGAGGGGAGTGCATGCACATATGCACACATGCACATCCACACACATGAGTGTGATTAATTGGCTAGGAGTTTTTACAGACCTCTCTGAAAACTATTCTATTCATAGCTACCATTTATTACAGGGAAATGATACAAATTAAAATCATCTAAGAGAAAAGATAAAAATAGGGCACAGTCTGAAAGCTTCCAAACGGGAAGCTTTTTTTTCCTTCTCTAGTAAGTGATGACACATTGACTCCTGTCATTGATGTATGACAGTGACAATGGGGTATTATAACCAGGAATATCACCTGGACTTTGATATCCAGGATTTCTCATTGAAGCTTCATTCTGTAGTCCTGATTGATTGATTGACTGATTGATTACCATGTTTCACAAAACTTAACCGCAGACCCCACACCACCAGTGAAATAATACACATGGGTATATCTGAGTGCCCTTTAGTTATGACATAGATTACCTTCCAGAAGCATTTTACACTTGATCAAAAATAGTCATAAATTTAAAATATAAGTAATGCCAGTATCATATCAATGGGTAGCCTTATTTGGTCATGGACAAAAGATTAAGTAAAAAGGGTAGAAAATCTCCTTCCTAGGGTTGGATTTAAAACTCAAAATTTGTTTTACGTTTTGTTTCATTTTGTAAATGGTGAATGATTTATGCTAGCTGAAGAGAAACCAGAGGATTATTTTGCATTTTGTTTTGGGAAATGGGCCAATTGTGAAAGGCTTCATGTACCATTAGTAAGCTCTTCCTGAGAGTCCCCTTTCCACAAGATATTTGCCACACACACAGTTTGCCAGTCCTTAACATACCTGTGCAAGACCATGTGAAGGAGAAAGAGGTGATTCGTAAGCAAATGTATTGAATTATTTGAGTCAACACAGTTTATTCTGGATTCACAAACTTAACTTTTTCAATTCTAAGCCCCATGAAGATTTAGATTGTTTAAATATACCAATACAGTCAAAACTAAGCCATTTTATTTCTCCTAAGCTTATTTTTCAAATGGAAAATTAATGGAGGGTAAAAGGGAGCAAATAAATAGAAGATAGAGCACAAAAAGTACAGTCCATTATCTTGCTTATCTTATCCATTTTAGGGTTTTTTAAATGAACTATATCTTTATTCTGTATACCACATATATTACTTTTTCCACTAATGATTATATTTTTTCTTTCATCCTATTATAGGTTCTTTTACATTATAATTGATCTGATCATTTGGCTATAGTTTTCATATTTTTTGAATGTTTTTGATTGTTGTTGGGATAATACACCAAAGTGTCAAGCTAATAAGTAATCTAAGCTAGTTACTTATATGATATTCTTAGTTACTTTATGATAAGTTACTTATATGATAAAACATATGCATTGATATATGCAAGACATTTAATATTCAACTCAAATGAATTTTCTTATTATTTCTTTACCAAAGGCCAGGGAGATAGCTCAGTGGAATAAACATTTCCTTGACAAGTGCAAGGGCTTGTCAATCAATCCCTGCTTCTGCCAATTTTTTTTAAATCCACTAATTATTATTTCTTTACCTTGACAAATATTAAGAAAAATTTAATACTATGTTTCATTGGTATTCATCAAATAAATCATTGTCTCCTTGTTAATTAAATTTTTTTGAAATAGGGTAGAGACCCTATTACCCAGGCTTACTCTGAACTCCTAGACTCAAGCAATCCTGCTTCAGCCTCCTGGTTACAGTAGTTGGGGCTCTAGGGGTGTGCCACTATGCTCAGCTTCATTTATGTTTCATGGATTCAAAGTTTGGAGAAACTTAGTCCTTGGGGAGGAAACAAACATCGGGGCTTCTCGTTGTTAGTGAAACTAACAGGTTTGGCTTGCAACAGGCAATCAGCTCTTAAGAGAATGAGGGAATGAAGCCCCTCATGATTCTCCTACTTATCAAGCCTTAAATGTGATTTGATATCATTCTCCCTCATTTTTTCTCTCAATATTCCCTCTTGTCTTTGTAGGTTCCATTTTCTTCCTTGAAATGCTAGATGTTGCCCCTGGCCCCATCCAGCGGAACCCTTCCCCCACTCTCTCAGCAAGGGCAAAGTTACCAGTTGGAAAGTGAGAGGCACTTTCTCATTTCAGGTAGAGCTGTTTGTTCTGCGCTCCTGGCTGTGCTTCTAGTGATCACAGCTCTTTATTTAGCTTCCCATTACAGCTTTCCTCTCCCTAGGAGTCTGGCATGGACCCCTGAGGGACAGGCACAGAGACCAGCTGAGGGATGCTACCACGCTATATCCCCAGCGGCCCTCCCTCACGGACCCTCAGCCCTTCCCTCAGAATCAGCCTGAGCTCTTCCTTCCCTCCTTCAGAGCTGAAGTCTTTCCTGGGGGGCACATGACATGCAAAGGAAAGAGTTTCTGCTCTAAGAAGCTTCTGGTCTGGAGCTTCCTTAGGGTCTGGCTGTTAGTACTTCTCACTGTCCCTCCCATGATGCTCCTGGGCCCTCTTGCTGGGGCTGCGCTCCACTGCGCCTGTCTGCCACTACCCTGTCAGTTTAGGCCTGTCTGAGCTCTCAACTTCAGCAAATGCTCTGGGACTCTGTTCATTTGAAATTATTGAACTATTATTTCTATGTTAACATCAATTTTTAGAATCTCACATCACTAAATCTCCACTGAGTTTATTTTTCAAATTCATTTGTGTGCTACATTACAATTTAATCAGGAAGCTGGTCTAATATATTTGTGAAAATGTAATTCATTTCTTTGGAACTTTGCTCAACAAAGTTATTGTTTTCTGCTCTTATTTTATGATCGCTGATCTTCTGGTGCCTTTTATGATGAAAAGTCAGTAATAAAACAAGCAAGCAGAAGACAAATTATATTTACAATTTTATTTTTTATACAGACATTTTATTATTCTTAAGAAATCTTTTTAGAAGCTTTTACTGCAGCTTTTAGATGCTACAATAAAACATATGGCAAAAACTACAATTAACAAATGAAGCCATAAAAATGGATTCAAAAAATTGTTAGGTGAATGCAAATCTTATATATGAGAAATTTCTTTGACTTTAACTGCTTCCATCCATCCATCCATCCATCCATCATCTATCCATCCATACGTCGTTCATCCACCCATCCATCCGTCATCCATCATTTCATTTGTCATCTATCCACCCACCCACCCACCCACCCACCCTTGCTTTTGTCTTATAAGTCAGATGCTGCACTGAATATCAAGGATGCAAAAAAGGGGGACAGAGATGTATCAAGGGGCAGAAACACCTCTTGGTGCCCTTTATCACATTTCTGCAGTGACTCTGATTTGATCTGCCTCTGTGGTGGACAGAAAAGTGGCCAGTGATGGCTTTTCTTTGCTAGTACCCACTGAATTACTCAGCCTGTCTGCTTCAGGGATTTCTCTGAAGCTGTGTGACTGCTGTGTGTGTATATGTGCGTGTGTGTATGTGTGTGTGTGTATGTTTGACATCCTTGGGGGAAGACCTCACCAGTCGGGGACAAGAGTTGACAGCTAAATGCAATGGGTCCTCCAACACTCTTTGGAGGACAATTGGATAGAATATTGTAAAGGGTTGCTCAATGAATGCTTGCTGGGATTTGGCATCATTTACAATTGTGTACCTAAAGAACAAAAGGCTGGGGGTTGTGGTACATTCCTGTAATCGCAGCATTCTAGAGGCTGAGACAGGGAAATCTTTGTGAATTCGAGGCCAGCCTGGGCTATGAATTGAGTTCAAGATCAATATGAACTACATAGCAAGACCCTGTTTCAAAATAACAGAAAACAAAACAAAACAAAAAAGAACAACTGTTCTCTAAGGCAATATGGAAGTCTCCAATTGGGCAATATAATGGAGTCTAATGTAGAATGCGATAACAAGCTACAAAAAGCCTCCCGTTCTCACTGTTCTCCAAAGAGCTCTCAGATTGACTTCATTTTCCCACATTCCCATTTTTCTCGTTCATTAAATTAAGACAGTAATACCTCTCAGAGCATGTGGTTATATATGACTACATCTCTGCATTTCAGAGCTGCTGTTTTTCCAGATAGCTAAGAAATTTTAACTGATTCTGCTCTCTTCACAAGAGAAAGGAAAGGCAATACTATTCTAAGTGAATTTGATTTTTTCTTTGTTTTAAACTCTATTAAGTTAGAAGCAGATATTCTAAAAATAAGCTTTCTTTCCTTAAAGAACTAATCAGATGTAGGGGTATTTCCTTTGAGAAATCAGAAAATAAGTTAGATTGCTATGATTATTCTCTCTCTTCTAAGAGTTCCATCACAATTCATGCTTTATTTGCAATTTAAGAATTTTAAACCATTCTTACATTGAAGAGTACAAAATTGCTTAGACGTTAGGAAATACAGGATTAGGTAGGAATATCTGATCTATGGTTCATGAAAAAGCAAAATTCAGTTTTCTGAAAATGAATAAAAACACTCTAGATAGAAGCTGTTCTTGTTAACTCTTCACATGTATCAATTTAACACCTAGTTCATGTTAAATGTGATCACTGGTAAGTGCCTCATTAGGGGTGTGTTATGCACAGGTTAATGATCTCTTTCTATTTTGCAAAATGGCTATACTCTCACTATAAAGTTCTTGTGCAAACCATTCTAGGATATGCAATGAGCTCTACAGTTAGTGAGAGGTCTGAACTATGAGTAAACAAAGGTTTATATAGCTTTGAAGGAGCTGATTGTGGCTGTTTTGAGTTGAGTTATGCTTTGTAACCTTTGCCTACCAGGCTGTTGAGCCCATGTGTGTGTCTGCAAAGGCTTGTTGTTTTTACATGGGCCTGTAAAACTTGGCCGTCCAGTAGCAATTCTGCCTCCCTCATTTTGGACTCTTCACAAGAGCCCATAAATCCTAAGGCTTAAACTAGTCATAGTCTGATTATGATGGTAGTGGTTTAATTCCTTCATTCTAGCACTATCATTGGAGAAGAAAGTATTGTTGAGTCCTTTGGCTGTTTCTGGGTGATAGGGGCTGATGGTATCATACAGACAGGAGAAGGAGGGCTTCCTTGGTAGGTCCTCCATGACAGCCTGAGAGAAAAATCCTTGAAACAAATTAGTCAGGCAGGATGAGATCAGATTTCTAAGCCCTGAAAGGAGAAAGGGTGTTAAAAAGGGAAATATCTAAAACATAGTGGGGCACTCCATACTATGAAAGGTTTGAACACCTGTGGTTTGGGAGCATAGCAGCAGCCAGGGAATGGTTTTCATCTTGAAAATTGGTGAGTTTTGCTTAGAGAAATAGAAAAGGAGAAGGGGCCCTAGCCAGGCAGGATACTCAAGGGGGTTGGGTTTGGAGCAGTAGGAGGTCTGTATGCAGCAGAGCATTGGATTTTACTTGCGCCCCATTTGGAACTGAGGTTGCCAACATGGGCAGCCATGGAGCAAGGGGCTGTTTGAATGTCAGTTTCTTGGAGGGCTGGGGAGATGGCTTAGTGGATATGCACTTCTCTGGCAAGCACAAGGGCCCGAGTTCAATCCCTGGTTCTACCAAAAAAAAAAAAAAAAAAAAAAAAAAAAAGAGTTCAGCTAGTTTCTTGGATATTTGCTTTAGGGAGACAGTTGAGTAGAAAAATGATTAGTGGAGACAGTTTGGTTGGCTGGTGTCAACAGAGTTGGCCATTGTGATGTCTCTCAGGAGGAGAATTAACTGGTGACATGCAGACTGGATTAATAGAAAGTGGAGGTAGAGGATAAAGAAGCTGCTACGAGTTTGCAAGAACCCCATGAAGATGTCTTTGAGCCAGTGGTCAGTGATTACTTTTGAATAGCGAAAAGGTTTATGTGAGGGAAAGGGTAAAGTGAATGCAATTTTTCAAGGTGCAAAAGAGTCCTGAGGACAACAGGTAGTTTTTCTGGGAGCATCCTGTCAACAGGAGGCAAGAATGGCCTGACAGGTAGTACTGTGCTCTGAATGTTATATTTCCCAAAAATATTTGAAACAATCCTCCTCAATGCAATAATTTTAAGAGATGGGGCACTGGTGAGTAACTAGGATGTGAAGGCTCTGCCCTGGTGAACAGGATTAGTGCTTTTATAAAAAGACATGCGATAGGCAAGTGTGGTAGCCCACCCTAGGGATTCCAGCACTCTGAGAGGCTGAGCCAGGATGGCTAATTTGAGACCAGTCTGCACAAGTGAAGAAATTTAGTAAGACCCTGACTCAAAGTAAAAGTTAAAAAGAAAAAAGCTAGTGATGTAGTGCAGAGTAAAAGCCCTGGGATTCAATCCCTAGTACCATAAAAGAGAGAGAGAAAAGAAGTCCAAGGCAGTTTGCTTGTTCCTTCCACCTATTAATAGAAAAACTGAGGCCAGGTCAGTCTAACATGTCGAATGGGAAACAGGCAGCCCTCATCAGATATCAAATCTGCTATTGTTGCGCTTGTGGACTTCTCAGCCTCTAAAAATATGAGCAATAAATTGCTGTTGTCAATAACTTATCCAGCATAAGGTATTTTGTTACAGTAGCCTGAGTGGACCAAATTAGTTATTTTTTTGCATTTTACTGACCCATGTCTTTTTGTTTCTAAATGTAGGTCTCACTGTGTTGCCCCAAGTTATCACTAACTCCTGGCCCACATGCTCCTCCTGTGATAGCCTCCTGAGTAGCTGGGACTACAGCAGGCATGTACTACTGTGACAGGCATTATCCATAGCATTTGAAAAGATTCCATAGTGGTTCTATGAAACCATCATTTAATTAGAGGTTTAAAGGGCCAGTGAAATAGTTCAGTGGATTAAAGAGCCTGCTTAGGCAGACCCAGGGGCCAGGAGTTTAATCCTAGGACTGCCATGCCCGCCCCACCCCCAGGGTGCACTGAGACTGCGATGAGTCCTTTAATCCCAGCACTTGGGAGGCTGTAAACAGAAGGATCATTAGGAGTCTGATCTATACAGTGAGACCCTGTACAGGATGTACACCTTGTCCTACAAGGCAAAACCAGGGATTGAACTCAGGCCCTTGTGCTTGCCAGGGAAGTGCTTATTCCACTGAGCCTTTAATCTAAAAGGCATAATCATAATAACTGCACAATTTTGTTTGCATTGACTTCTAAAATGGTTAATTTTAATCTAACATATGGATCAAAGATGGTAAATGGCAACCGTTTTTTATAAGTTACAAGATCGTAACAGTATATGCAATTAGTCATTGAGTACTCACTATGAGCCAGAGTCTGTACTTGGCCCTGTGAGGGATGGATATAAGGTGACATTTTTTTCCTATTTTCCAAAGCTCATGTAAAAGGGAGGGCTATGGACTGAGTCACTCATAATTTTTAATGGAGAGCTGAGCATTCATAAGCATTAGTAATAATTTTATGTTCATGGGACATACTTCTATAATGCATCCTATGCTTCACCACAGAAATATCTAATAAACTATAGGTAGAAGAAAGACAGCTTGGATTAGGAATGTCTAATAAGAATTGATATATGTCAATTTATTGGCTGTGGAAGACTGGACATAGAAATGGGATGGGAGAACAGATGCATGTTCATCTATAAGTAAGCTGAGACTTGAAATATACCTTCATTCTTGTTATGTTTATTGTGTTCCTATGCTGCTGAATAACTTTGTGTGATGGTCTAGGGAAGATTGCCACTGTGATGTCACTACTCAGAGTACACCCTGGCTATCTGCCTTATTGGGAAAAGGTGATTACTTAGCTGTTTGGGCTGGGCTGGCTAAGGGGGTGAACTTGGGAGGTGGTGAGCTGGACAATAGGTCCCAGCTCAACCCATCAAGGTCAACCCATGAAGAGGAGACTAATAATATAATGTAGGTGCTTCAGGTGAGAAATGAGGAATGAAGATGTCTCTCATCCCTACTTCCCACAGGGAATGTGCATGACAAAAACTCCCACCAGGTGCTCCCCTACATTTGTCGTTTTCTCAGGCAGTTGCCCTAAGCTGTCCACTTTTTGTCTTCTCCCTGACTCATGCTGATAGCATCATCATCAGGCGCCCCCAGGCCAGAGGCAAATCCTTCCTTTTCAGGGCATCCCACAGCCTGTAACTGCCCTCCTCTCTGAATCTCTCTGGGTATTTATTTTTATTTTTAATTTTTTTTTTAGCAGAACCAGGGATTGAACTCAGACCCTTGGGAAGCGCTTATTCTATTGAGCCATTTCCCTTGTCCCTCTCTGGGTAATTTATGAAGAAAAGAGGTTTACTGAGTTTAATAGGTATGGAAATCCAAGAGCACAGAACTGGCTGTTCCTGAAGTGTAAGGAGTCATGGCAGAGAAGGCAATATAGCAGGACATGTCTGGAAGAGATGACGAGGAGGACTGGAAGCCAGAGAGACTGGAATCCTGTCAGAACTACATGAATGTCCAGCAGGGAAGTGTCCCAGCAATCTCACTGATGCGGGGAAGTGAAACTCCTGACCTGACCTGGATGAGTGTTCTGTAACACCGAAGAATAAATTTTAGGAACAAACGGAGGTTGAGAGTAGAATATTTATAGGGGAAAGAAAGCTTCTGTCTCAGAGAGGACAGGAGGGGGGCCCGAGTGGGTTGCCCAGGAAGCTGTCTCTTTCAGGTTATTTTTATAGGGCAAAACCTTGCGGGGCTAAGGTGGAGAATATGAGGACTTGTTTAGGTGAATGTGGGGTGGGACAAAACTATGGTCAAGTAATGGGACTGCAAGCACCATTCCTCAGGTGAAGTTGATTACACCCAGGACCAACAGGAAAGTGAGTCACATAGCAAGCTGGCATGAATATGAGACAGGGGGTTGGAAGGGACAGGGTCTCTTCCTGTTAGGGGTCTGGCTAGTGACTCATTTGGGCTCTTTCAAGGTGCTTGATTCCTATTTAGAATATCAATCCCTGGTGCCCCTCCCCAGGGAAGTATGTAGCTGTGTTTGTTTTCTCTTTTGTCTTAAGGTATGG
The DNA here is from genome assembly GCA_004027165.1 of Ctenomys sociabilis. Classification (NCBI taxonomy): domain Eukaryota; kingdom Metazoa; phylum Chordata; class Mammalia; order Rodentia; family Ctenomyidae; genus Ctenomys; species Ctenomys sociabilis. Next base: position 10,121 of record PVKA01007122.1, read on the forward strand.
CACATAAGGGAGTGTCTGTCTCTTCCAAGTTGCAAAGCCACCTTGTCTTCCATCTTGTCTCCTTGAGGGCCTGGCCCTGTCTGACTGCCGATAATATTTCTATCTAACTTGGCTGCCTGTAACATCACCACATCCTGCTATAGGCTCTTATTCCACATGCTGCACTGGGTCCAGGCCTCACTTCAGCTCTCGGAGGAGCCACTCAAACCAGGACCAAATCACCACAATAGCAGAAGAGAGACCTCAGCCAGGGCAGGGAGTAGGGCATAGCGATAGAGCCCTTGTTTATGTGCTCATGGCCCTGCATGTGAGCCCAATCACTTCCACAAAATAAACAACAAGCAAACAAAAGCTACCCTACATCAAAACCAAAAGCTGTTCCCCTAAGAAACAATCCAAGGTTCCATGGGCTCTGATCCTTCCACCACAGCAACCACTGAAGAAGAGTAGCCATGACCCTAGGCTATCCCATGGTCCTGGGCCTCAACAAGGGCCACAAGGTGAATAAGAATGTGAGTAAACAGAGTCAAGCCGCCGCTGCGTAGGTCTCACCAAACACACCAAGTTCCTGCGGGACATGATCCGGGAGGTGTGCTGCTTTGCCCCCTACAAATAGCGCCATGGAGCTGCTCAAGGTCTCCAAGGACAAGCGCGCCCTCAAGTTCATCAAGAAAAAGGGTGGGGGGCAGGGCCTGGGATATGGCTCAGTAGAATAAGGGCTTCCCTGGCAAGAGCAAGGGCCTGAGTTCAATCCCTGGTTCCTCCAAAAAAACAAACAGATGCACATCCACGCCAAGAGGAAGCATGGAGCAAAGTGCTGGCCTCCATGATGAAGGCAGTTGCCAAAAGGACTAAGCCCCTCTGGAATAAAGCTCTGGAATAAAGCTTTGCAGAAAGTTAAAAAAAAAAAAGAAGAAGAAGAAGAAGAAAAGAAAAAGAAACAACCCAAATCCCAACAGTCCATGATGCTTCTCTAGTTCTTTCCTCACTTTGTAACTAAGCTGAGGAGTAGGGGTAGGGATCATTGATCAGGGGTGTGTGCACTGGTTTGGCTGACAGTGATTGCCAGCCTCCTGGCTTTGTCCTGGCCCTAGGCCCAGGCCTGAGCCTTTATATTTCAGGTCATCATCATCAAGATCAGTTTCTTAACTCAGATGTCTCACAGTAGTAGCTCATAAACTGATTGGTAGGTAACAGAGGAGACTTGCCTTCAGAGGCCAGGTGCCCCTCTGTCTGACCAAGTGCTCATTCTGTGACATTCTGGGAGAACTGAGCTTGTCCACTGGAGAAAGTAGAAGCCCACAGCACTTGCCTTTCTGCTCTTAGTGTTGTTCTGTGGCCCTTCATTCAACAGATAAATTATAATTGTTATGCTTCGCATTGTGATAAATACTGGGAATAAAAAAAAGTAACAAAAATTAAAACATCAAGCTATCACTGAGGAGTTCTTGGTTTAGAACAGTCCACAGTAAGAAATAAATATTATTGTGAAACACATGCAACTGCAACAGAAATTTCATGAACCTTACACTATGTTTATTGTGTGGTACATGTTTAGATATTGTCTATTCTTTTTTTTTTTTTTTTTTTTAATGTGCTATTTAGAGTCCACTCGACTGATTTTATAACCACTAGGGGGTTGGACTTCAAGATCTTAAATTTGAAAAAAAAAATAGAATGAAGTAGAAGCAAGCACATAGATAAACAGATATAAGGAGACGGAGCAGGAGGGTTTGAGGCCATGATAGGAAGGCCTTGAACAACATTAGGATGAATTTAGCATTTCTCCCACAGTTGACAAGATTATAAAGGTTTTCTAGGCAGGGAAGCAGTTGAAATTAAGATAATATTTTCAACAATGGGAGAACTAGTCAAAAGATATCTTAGTAGTAAAGGCAAAGATGATGCGGGTCAGATGACTCTGTGGCAACCCACCCCTGTGTCAGATGCTCTAGTCATGATGTTGAAAAATATACAATTCCTACCTTCCAGGTGCTGTGTTCAAATAAGAGAGATATAAGGGGTAGGGGATATAACTCAGTGGCACAGCACCTGCCTGGCAAGTGTGAGGCCCTGAGTTCAATTCCCAGTACAACCCCTCCCAAAAGCAAGAGAGATTAAATGAAGACATCTATTAGAGGGCAGAGTAATATGCAGACTATGAAATTTTGTCATGAAGTGAAGCAGCAAACAGAAAAGCCTGCCTGGAGCAGTAGAGGTAGGACAGAGGAAGAGTCAGACCTAAGAGAAGACAAATACAGCACTTGTCTGCTAGTGGCTGGCTTTCCATGGGGAACAGTGGAAGACAGCCTTCCCTTTAATAATAACAAATATCAATTCTAAAGCAAAAAACAAAAAACCTCTAAAGCCAACAGAGATGGTTTATATATTTTCTTTCTTTCCAAAAAGCCATCTATATATTATTTACAGAGAGTTAAAAACTGAGTATCACTAAGACCTCTCACTCAGGACAGTTCAACGACATTCATTTCCTCTTCTTCTATTCTGTTTGCCTTTTCCCTTGAGTTGAAAGCTCTGTTGCTTAGAAATTTCCTTGGGGGTCAGGTAGCGGAGTGATGCATCTCTCCAGTTTTATTTTCTATTTTCAGAACCATAAGGCTCTGCATTAGTGTTTTCTTGCTATTTTAACAAATTAGTACATATTTAGAAGTGTAAAGCAGCACCCACTGCTATCTTGCATTATTTGGGTCTCAGCAAGGCAGAATCAAGCAGCCAGCAGCACTGTTTTCCTTCCTGGAGACTTCGGAGAATCCATTTTCATGTTCATTTAGAACCCTGCAGAATTCCATTTCTTAAGGTTACAGGACGAATAACACTATGTCCTTATTGGCTGTCAGTTGAGAGTTTTTAATCAGCTTCCAGGGGCCACTCAGTTGCCTCAGTTCATAAACCCTTTCCCCACCTGCAAAGTCATCAACCTGCCTGTCTTCTTACCTCACTTTTAAGGACTCACGTAGTTACATTATGTCCACTTGAATAGTCCCCAATAATTTCCTTATCTCAAGGTCCTTACTTTGATCACATCTATAAAGGTCCTTTTGCTATATACGGTCATTTATGTACAGACTGCAAGGGCTCTGAGGTGTGCGCATCTTTGAGGGGCTATTATTTGGGCAATCATAGGGTGTGCGCTCAGCTCTGTTGATTCCTCCTGGAAAGAATAGCAGGAGGCAAATAAGGGACCAGTGGGGTGCTTTTGGGAGGCTCACTGATGCCAGCAGGAGACATAGCAGGTCTGGAGGCTGAGTCCACCAGGAGAAAGGACAGACTCTAGGGAACTCCCAGCCCCTGCATCTGCCTAAGCAGGTGCTTTAATCTGCTATCTGGCCAGCCCCTAGGGAAATTTCTATTTTTTTTTTTTTCTCGCGATTTACCAGTTACCTGCCATTTATTAATATAGAAAATAAGAAATTCAGACTACAGCCCTCGCCCAGTAGATTTATAAATTACATCTGTTAGACTGAGGAAAGAGACAACAGGGGCATACTTTGAGGGCAAGAATGGAAACAGGATTAAGGAGAAGTGAGCCACCATCACAGATTAATACACTCCCATAGCTGTCCAAAGGACTTGGTGTCACTTAAGAGACATTTTCAGGTGACTCAGGTCATGGGGTAAATTGCTATGATGATGGTCATTCAGCTGGTTTGCGGCAGAGCTTTACCAATTTAGGAGGTAGCCCTTAGAAAACGAATTTCTGCATCAAAGGAGGCCTCCCATTGCTGCCTATCTCCTTATCTTGCACTCAGCACTTCCTTTTCCTATAAGACATCATTACTAATCAAAGTCATCAATTAAATGTCTCAAATCCGAGTCACAAGACATGAATTCTGTTCCCTGTTCCACCGTTCATTTCCTCCATCACTGTGACACATTACTAAGCCTGTCCAAACTCAGCTTTCTTCATGTTGTGAGAAAAGATAAGTCGCCTTTAACTCTCACATTCTGTCATTCCAGTTTCATGCATGTGAACAAATGAACACATTCATCCTGGGATGCTATGTCTGAATATCATTCTGTCAGTGTTTTTGAGGTGTGGTCAGCACATCACCATCTTCAGGGACATTGGGCCAGGTCAGAAAGCACAGGTAATCAGGAGCCTGGCCTGGCAGGGAATATTCTTGTCCCTGTCTCCTTTCGTTGTGCTCTGCTTTCTGGCTGCCATGGGATGAGGAGCTGTCCTGTGCCAGGCCCCTATACCATGCCATTTCTGCGTGGAGACCAACTGGCCATGGACTGAGTCCATTGAAATTATGAGCCAACCTAAACCTCTCCATTTCTGAATTGTGGGTGATGGATATTCTCTTCTTGTAAGGAGAAATGACCGAGCCACTCAGTCTGAGAATAAATGTATGTGTGAAGATGGATACAATATTTTAAGAATGCTGAAGAAAACATACAAGATTGCTAACATAGAGAATGAAGGGTAATTTTTCATATGTCCATCAATAGGTGAAAGGATAAAGAAAATGTGCTATTTTTACACAATGGAGTACTACTCTGACATAAGGCTAACCTTGAGTAATTTTTAGGAAAACAGATGCACCTTGAGACCATAGTGTTAAATAACATATCAGGTACACAAACCTAAATATCATAGTTTCTCTTATATTAGAAAAACCAAACTATAAATAAAGAGCAAAATACAAGATAGAAGTAGGAAGATACAGCTTTCTCAAAGGGGAAGAGGATCAAAAGGTGGAGGGGGCTGGGGAGATGGCTCAAGCACTTCCCTGGCAAGTGCAAGGGCCTGAGTTTGATCCCCCTGAATTTGATCCCCGGTACTGCAAAAAAAAAAAAAAAAAAAAAAAAAAAAGAAGAAGAGGTGGAAAGGAGAAAGGGAAGGGAAAGAAAAGAGTAATCAAAATGTGTTATGTACATGTATCAACTACACACAAGGAATGTGAACATTATGTACTGCTAAAGGAACAGAAGACAGAAAGGGATCAAGAGGGGCAGGAGGAGAAGGGAAAGGAAAGGTGACAAAGAAAGGAATTAAGATGTGTTATGTACAGGGGCCAACTCCACACAGGAAGTAAAAAGATTATGCACTGCAAAAAAATGTAAAAAAGTGAAACAATTTGGGAGAGGGAGGCAGGAAGACCATAAGTTTCAAACCCAGTCTGGGCAATTTAGTAACTTAGTGAGATTTTGTCTCAAAATAACAAATAAAAAAGGCAAGGATGTAGCTAAATACAAAGGAGAGGTGAAACAATCAAGTATTTATGCTATGTATTTAGGGTTTCAGAAACTAAAAAATGAGGATCCAGTACTCCTATCTCAAATTCCTTAAAGTAGAATCTCAGGATAGAGTGTGGAGAGGTGGGTGCCTATATCATTTTTTTTTTTTTTTTTGTCTTTTTGAGACAGGGTCTCACTATGCAGTTCAGGCTGGCCTTAAGCTCACTTGGTAGCTCAGGCTGGTCTCGAACTCACAACAATCCTCCTGCCTCAGCCTCCCGAGTGCTGGGATTACAGGCATGCGCCACCACGCCCGGCTAGGTGCCTATATCATTAAGGAGTTCCAAATGATCGTGTAACAATGAACTTTTATTAAATGTTTGCATTAGGTGCTAAGGTAATTAGTCACACACAGCACCTCTGAAAATTTCCATCCTGCAGTGTTGGCTCAGCAGATCCTTATTATCTTGGAAAATAGTAGATGCATAATAAATAGCTAATTATTTGAATCTGCTGGAAGACAGGTGTTGCATCTGGTGGTGGTGGGGTCTCTGAGTGACCCTCTGCCTCTCTCCCAGTCCTTGCTCTTACTTCAGCAAAGAATGGAGAAGTGGGGCTCTTATTGAGAAATGGAGGAGATAAGACTGCTGTAGTGTAAAGCAAAAGTTTGCTTACAGTGTGGCACATGCAGAGAAGGAAGAAGAGAAGCTGTCTTAGCAGCAGAGCAGTGCTGCAAGATAGGGGCCTCCTGCTTGGCAGTGTGAGATGTGTCCGGACTTTTGGTAGCTATCAGTCTTTATGAGCTGGGCCAGTTAGTGTCTTAGCCTTTGTTTCTGGGAAGGGAAAAAGGTCCATGTAAGTAAATGTGGGAAACACTTTCATAAAGAATATAAGCACATGGTACAAGATAAGCATGTGATGATCTTAATATTGTCAGCAACAGATAAACGTGATGATTCTACAATGTTAGTTATCCATGTTTTGCCATGTTTATGTCCCTCTAATCTTCCCCTACAGAAGGAATAAAGGCCAATGTAGTGGGAGAAGAGGAGGAGGTGGGTAAGGTTAACCTGAGAAGGGAAAAGGCAAAGACATGGCTGGTAGGCTGTAAATACAGGAAGGCCATCTTTCTACATAGAATCTCATTTTTTTCTTAAACAACTGTTTACAGACTGAGAGATGATGCAAGTAGTACAAAGTACTATCAGAATTGGGATTTGAACCATGTTTTGAGAGTGTAATAAGGAACCAGGCACTGAACACTTGTTAACACAAGGCATTGCATGTTTCTTCCTAATTAAATATTCAGAATGTTACAACCCTGCTAGAATCAGGATCCTCTGTTGTTACTTGCTAGTTAGTTGACATGTTTAGTCCAGAAGCAGCTGGTTTGTTACACCAACCTGGATCCCATCAAAGGTAGATTCCAGCACATGTGGTTTATTTTGTCATCTCTAGCTTATTTTTACACTCCCAAGAAAGTATCATTTCCTAGGTGATTATGCATAGTGCAAGTCTCCTGGAAGACCAAGTCTGTTTAAATCTGATTCTCCCCACCTCCTTTTTCTTTTTCTTTGGAGGCAGGGTCTCAGCATGTGATTCATGCTGGACTGGACTCACTGTGTAGTCTGGGTCCGCCTGAAACTCCTCGTGAGCCTTCTACCTCAGCTTCCCCAGTGCTCCTGGGCCTGGTTAGAGTCCTCCATTTCTTAGGCACCCACAAAGATAAATAATTGTGATTCATCATAGCTTCGTCTAATGTTAAAGTGTTTTCCTGTTAGGGTGGAAGAACATGCCCTCCTCAAGTTTGAAGTGGCTCAACGAAGCACGCACGTGAATTCTTTACGCATTTGCCTATAATCTCATTCCTGGTGTAGGGAAGACAATAGGCAAAAATCAAGAGAGGTGTGCAGGGTGTGTGTGTACGTCTGTGTGTGCGTACAGCATTCAAACGCCTGAAAGTAAACAAACGCATCTTTCGGAGTCGTATTAACCTGAGGTTCCTGATCTCCGGGTTCTGCCGCCCAGTCTTCTCTGCACCTCACAGTAAGGGTGAGCACAGGATGGGAGCGGGACTGGGTCTCAGGATCCCGGTGCGCGCTCCGGTCTCTGGACCCGAGGGAGGCGCCGAAGCAATGCACATAGTTAGGTGCATCCTGGGACCCACCGCCTGTCTCGGGGGCACTCCCTCTCCTGAGTGGCGCCTGTCCGCAGGTTCCGCCTTGTCCACCAGGACCGCTGCTCAGGCCCTCTACTCAGCTCCGCCCGTGTCCTGGCGCGTAACCGACTGCTTCCAACCTCGGCCAAAGCAGTCACAGGCAAAGCCCGGTGTGGTGGATCCCGCTCCGGGGACGGGAAGGCGGCCCAGCGGCTGCGGGCCGAGCATGCGCAGTGCGTGCCGATGGGGCGGGGCCCCGGCGGCAAGGGGAGGTGCGCGGCGGCGACGTGAGCGCGCAGGGGGGCGGCGGCCTCGCCTCGTCTGGCTCTCTGCGCCTCGGTTGGGTTGACGCCGAGCGCCGGAGAGATGTCGGATTTTGACAGTAACCCGTTTGCGGACCCGGATCTCAATAATCCGTTCAAGGTGAGCGAGGGCTACGGCGCCTCGGCCCGCACGACGAATCCGGGCTCCGCCATATCACGTCTGGCCTCGCGCCTCACTCTGGGCTCACATTGAGCCTCGCCCGCTTCACCTGCCGAGGAGGGGGCGTAGGTCGTGGCGGAGGCCGGGCGCGGAGGGGCGGCCGGAGGCAGGCGGCTCGGGCGGCGGGGTTGTCATGGTGACTCGCGACGGCGGCGGTGGAGTGGTGGGGTGCCCGGTGTGGTCTCCTCGAGGAGGAAAAGGTGGTATTCGATTTATTTAAACTTGCGTTCGCCCTGAGGCCAACGGCTGCACTGTCTTGCTCGGCTGAGGTTGAGGAAACAGAAATCAAAGCTTGAGTTAAGGTGATAAACATATGTTGAAAACAATAGTGCACGTGGACGACGTCCCTCCACTCCCTGCCCGGCTGCCGTCGTGAGGGAGACGAGGGAGATTTTCCCGAGCTCCTAGTGCGTCACCCGGCCCTGGGCGGCTCGAGGATACCATTTCCCGCAGGAGCTGCCTGCTTCTGGGGTCGTTCCTAACATCCCCAGCCTTAAAGGGAGGCAGCTGAGAGGTTCCCTATCTGCCCTTAAATTAATGTATCCTCTGAAGGTGTCTTTTTAAAGGTACTGTGGGTTTCAGTGAGTATCTGCTTGTGCAGTGTAATTGCTTCCAGCTTCTGGTTAAGTTAGTTGTTTCTTAATCTCACCTGGCCATGTGCAACTGTGCGTTTAATTTGTAGTCACACAAAGTAAAATGGTGCCTCTAATTTGTGGTCACACCAATGTCTCCTCTGTTGTGTTAAGCTTACATACTTTATTACTATTGGTTTTCTGTTTTATTGGGAATCCTTGAAGCGGTCTGATAATTTCATGGAGGGTGTCTTATGCAGTGGTACTGGTTATAATGGATTTTGTAGAGATATAGAATAGACTCAATCATCATTTTGTTGCCCCAAGTTTCACTTAGAAAAATGCAGTACAATTGGCCTGTAATATTCCTGTTTTACAGGTGATTTAGTTGCATTTTTAATGGCTCAGTGGAATAAGCGTTTCCCTGGCAAGCACAAAGGCCAGAGTTCAATCCCTGGTTCTGAAAAAAAAAAAAGGAAAGCCCTCCCTCCAAGTGCTTAGTGTTGGATTCACTTACATGTTGTAGGAAATCAGGTTATCCCTAAATCATACACATCCTAAAGAGGTATCTTATAATTTATCAAATAAGTGGTATTTTAAAATATTTTTCAGATGTAACATTAAGAAACCGTTAGCTTTTCCCATTTCAGGTAGTTGATTGATGCTGTTTATTCATCATTTGAAATATGGCTCTCCCCCATTTTATCATCCATTTTTTTTTGGACCTATTTTGTACTGGGTTCTCTTGATAGGACAGGATGTTGTCCTGTTAGCTCAGACTACTGTTTTGTGATATCTGATGTTGCCATGAATTTTTCTGTTTTAACGTTCATGCTAAGGTTTCTGAACTAATTCTGAACCCAAAAGTCTTTAAGTATTCATTTATTGTGATATAAAAATGTGAACCTATTTTGTTGTTTTGTAAGTTGGTGCACTCAGGGAACAACGATTACTCAGATCTGTGAAGACCCTGACAAAAAAGGACTGACTGCAGCTCTTTTGAAATTTTGTTTTTTGAATTTTGAGACAATTGCTGAATTAGCCAGGCAGGGCTCAAACTTAAGATCCTCCTGCCTCAGCTTCCCAGAGTGCTGTGATTACAGGTGTCTTACTTTTCTTACTGCTGAGACAAAATACTCAACAACCAAAATTAAAGGAGGAAAGGTTTATTTAGTTCACAGAGTATAGAGGTTTCAGTCCAGAGTTGGATGGCTCCAAGGCAAGGTGGTCTGGCAGATATACATTGTAGAGGGGAAACAGTTCATGGTAGGTAGAAGGCATCAGAGTAGTGAAGAAGTGGCAAGGGACAAAGAAAAGAAAACCGCCCAAATTTTGTCGAGGCTGCCTACCCTTAAGATGGGGAGTGCTCACACACAGGGTGGAACAACCTTAGTCTTAACATCACACCATGAATTAGTGCAGCATCACACCCTTAATTCCAGAATTACACCCTCTAAATCCAACTGTCTCTGAAAAACTCCATCTGTTACTGCATGAGGTTTTGGGAGAGCATCTAGACATGAGCCTTAACAACAAGCATGCACACTAAGGCCCTGCTTTCTACTGTTTGTAAAAGTGATTTTTTTTTTTTAAGGTAATAGTTTTTTTTTTTTTTTTGTGGACTTGGGAATTGATTAAGGCAATAAATTTTGAAACTCAGAAAATTCCCGGACTCATTTTTATCTTATGATTATATTTTTGAATCTTCTTTGCTGTTTCACATTTGTTTTCCATCCTAACTTAAGTGGCTTTTGTTGCTTTCTCCATTTTTTAAATGTATCATTTGCTTCATTGGTCATGTTAGGAAAACTTTTTGTTTTTTGTTTTTATTGGAACTGGAGATTGAAAGGAAAACTTTTGCAAGCATCTTCACTTGAACCATGTCATGAAAATAATTTATGAGTATAATCTTCTTAGGTTATATAACCACAGTAGTTCACTTGATTCTTTTTCTTTTTTTGGTGAAACTGGGGATTGAACTCAGACCCTTGCGCTTGCCAGGGAAGTGCTTATTGTACTGAGCTATCTCCCTGGTCCCTAGTTTACTTGATTCTTTTAGCTGTTTTAAAATTATTTGCTGGAATAATTTTTTTTTTTTTTTTTTTTGCAGTACCAGGGATCAAACTTGGGACCTTGTGCTTGCCAGGCAGCTAGTTATAATGCTGAGCTATCTCCCTGGCTGGAATAAATTCATTTTTTAATCACCTTTTTAATTCTGGTGGTTATGCTAGGTATAGTGAATGGTTTTAAGTATTTTGCATGGCTATGTTATCCATGCCCTTCCCCCAGGCCACCTTGTCTTGGAGCCATCTAGCTATCAACTGAAACTTGTACAAGTTGTGATCTGTATCAACCTTTCATCCTTTAACTTTGGGTATTGGGTATTTTGTCTTAGCAACAAGAAAAGTAACCAAGACATTCTGGAAAGCAGAGACAGGAGGATCTCAAGTTTAAGGTCAGCCTGAAAATCTGCAGTAACCCAACAGAAAATAGATTACTATGGAGGTTTGTGAAAATCCCCTTTTGAATTGTCAAAATGTGGATTTTAGGTGGAGGAATTTTTTTTTTTAACCCAGAAAACATGTATTTATTGAACATTTCTGTATGTTCTTGATTCTCCTATTTGGTTACTCATTCACTGAACAGATGTTGAAGTATCTGTCTTTCTGGATAATACTCTAACTTGAGACAACCATGCTTGTTCAGTGAATAGAAGGAGAGTTCAGTAAGCAGGATGGGTCAGCAATGCTGGCTTTTGCATCATAGAAGACAGATAAGTGAAGTTTGTTCATAGGGAGAAATTAATAAGTAGTCTGAATATCTTCATGTCTTCTTACACCCTTGTGTGGGCAATATAGAATTGGTGTAAGACTACAGTGTCCTGATTCCTAATGGTTCTGGTGGCCCAGTATGTGGGCTTTTTTTTATTTTTTTTATTTTTTATGAAGAGTTTATACCTAGGACTCTTATGGAGAGGTAATCAGTGTAGGATAAAAAGTTGTAGTTCAAGACTTAAAAAGACCCTAGTTTTGATCCTGGTTTTATCACTAACTGACTGTGAGATTTTGGAGAGTTTGTGAGGCTTTCTTTAAGCCTCAGTTTAATGTTCTAACAGAATAAACTACCTTTTGTAGAAATGTTAATAGGATTCAGTTAATACACATGTATCATGTAGAAAGTGTTTATTGTGTGGTAGCTTTCATTAGACACTGATATTTAGTATTAATACTAATTTGGTGAATTTCTGTCTTCCTTTTGGATTTTTTGGTGTGCCATTAGTAGCTGTTGGGCAGATCAGAATCAAGGAATTGAGGTTAGAAATAATTAAGTGCTTTCTGTAGATCACTTGCGGAGGTTGTGTAGTATTTTGTCACTGTGCATGAATTCCCCCCCATAGAACAATTTAATGTTAAGTACAATATCGTATTTTGTTTTGGTATAAAAATTAATTTTACTTTTTAAATACCATAGTCCTCCTTTATTCTTGTTTTCTCCTCCTGCTATTTAGCTGTAGACAGTTGCTTATGGAAAATATTAAATAGAAAATTCCACAGGTAAGTAAAAAGTTGTAATTGTTAACAGTATAGGGTTATGATTGTTGTTAATCTTACAGTGCCTAATATATAAATTAAACGTTATTATCCATAAGTATGTATAGTAAAAAAGTCATAGTATATATAAGGTTTGATTTCAGGTGTCCATGGAGCGTCTTTGGAAATTATACTATAAAGCTGGGAAAATTGACTACTGAGATCTTTTTATTTTTATTTTTTGTGTGGTCAGCTCAGCCCACCATGGGGGTGGGGCTGGCGTGGCATTTGGTGCTGGGGATCAAACTGCAGTCCCTGTGTGCTTGGCTAAGCAGGCACTTTAGGCTGCTGAGCTATTTCACTGGCCTCTGAAAATTTTTAAAAATCACCCACAATATAGCATTTTTTTTGTGTCTCAAGCTGTTGGCTTTTCCCTGGCATCCTGAGTTTAATTGAAGTTAAAAATTAACCTTAAAAAGAAATTAAAAACCTTGTCATTGAAACATGATCCATAAATCAAGGATGCTGATCATTTGTCTTAATCTCCTCAGGCTACTATAATGAAACACATTGCACTGGGAAATTTCTGACCAAGAAGGGAATGGAGGCTGGGTATCCAAGATCAGTGCCAGCAGAGCCTCATAGACATTGCCTTCCATGTGTTTTTCCTGAGCAAAGGGAAGGCAGTTCTTTGGGACCTTTTGATAAGGACATTCATGCTATTGTGGGAGGGCTCCATCACTTCCCAAAAGGGCCACAGCCTAAAACCACCCTGTTGATTAGACTTGTGAGTTTTGGAGAGACACAAACATGCAGACCATAGCTCCACTTGTTTTCTTGTTATAACATCAAAGATGTCACAACTTTTTTTAAAATACTATTTTATTGTATTTGGCACCGGTGTAGGTGATATACCCTTGTGAAATAGAAATTCATGAAAATTCAGAGAGATAGATGTTAAGGACTGACAAAAGTAAAATTTTGTGTGTTATGGCACTTGTTAAGAAAGGAGAAATTTTTGTATAGGCTTCAATTTTCTTTTTCTGAATAGTCATTGGTTGGTTAAATGTGGTCTGGGAAACTCCCCAAAATTCATTTGATTACAAAACAGGCTTTCTGAGGCATGAAGGGATTTGTTTGTATACTCCAGTCAGCAGAGGATCATGCTGAGCATTCTGCAGGCAGAATTGTTTCAAGTTTGCAGCTGCCTGGGAAACCTTCATGTGGTGGAGCCCAGCCTCCATCTGGAGCTGCTAAACCACTTTCTTCATAGTTGTGACACTGGAAGAGCCAGACTTGGTACACTCGAGGGCCTGTAGGGACACTTATACTTTGATTTTGCTCCTCTGTTTTCAATCAGATGGCTTTAGATAGGATTCTGAGGATATCTTGCATAATAGTCACATTTTGAAAACTTTATTCTTCAGTAGTAATTTCAGACATAGTGAATGTTTATGTTCATGTCACCTACATGAATTTTTGCTCTCTTTTCTTAGGGATAATATTTTTTTTTAAAGACATAGGCATTTCTGATTATGTTTAATCAAACTACAATCCTGCCCATTTTAAAATGTGCCATTATTATTATCTCAGTTGTCTGTTGGCATAGACAATTTCAAAATGTAGTGGCTTAAAACAGTTGTTTGTGATTCTGTTATTTGTGCTAGAGTGACCTGGCAGCTTTTTCTTCTGTTTTCTTTCTCCCTGTACAGTGCTCTTGCCTAGAGCCAATCATTTGGCAGTTTAATTAGACGGTTTCTGTTGTCACCTAAGTGTGGTGCCTCAGGTGCCTACTCATTACCCAGAGCAGTCAGCAGGTTAACAGTGGGTTCTCTCTCTCCAAGACTCCACCAGGAATAGCCTAGGCTTTGAACAGAATGGCATCAGTGTTCCAAGAGGATGAAGCTGAAGCTACCAGGCTTCTTGAGTTACATGTCACTTTGGCTGCATCCTGTTGTTGGTCAGAACTAGTCAGGAGGTCATCTCAGATTCATAAAAAGGGGTGGGAAGGATTAGACTCCAGGAATGACTGTGTGTGGTGAGATAGGTACAGGAGTAGACAGTCCTGTTAAAATAGGGGAGGTTGGGTGGCATTTTCCAGTTGCTTAGCCAGGCACATAGTGTGTTAGCTCCTGTACTTTTGGGACAGTGAGGTTTTTTGACTAGAACTTGCTTCTCATACCTGGGAATAATCTCCTCATAAGTTGTTTTCTTCTGTTTTTATCTCCATTCTTTTAAGAGCTACCCCCCACCCCCATGATCTTTATTTGCAGCTGAGTAGCTTGTGTAGCTATACCATACATTTAAGAACTTTTTCATCACATCACAAAGAAACCCCTTGTTTTTTTTTTAAACGGAATCGGGGATTGAACTCAGGCCCTTGTTCTTGCCACGGAAGCCCTTATTCTATGGAGCCATCTCCCTGGCCCCCTCCCCTTGCTATTAACAGTCATTTCACAACTTCTCCAGACCCTGGTGACCAGTGATACTCTTCTGGACATTTCATATCAGTGACTGGCTTCTTTAATTTCACATCTGTTTGAGGTTCTTTTATGTTGTAGCATGCATCAGGATTTCCTTTCTTTTTCTTCAAGCTGAATGTAGTGACACATGCAGTCAGGGAGGCAGTTCGTGTTAAGGCACTGACTTAGTGAAATTATCTTAAAATACAAAGAAAGGAAGGGGGAGAGAAAGAAAGGAAAGGCAAGGAGAAAAAGAAGGAAAAAAGAAAAGGAGACAAAGAAAAGAACAGAGTATGCTTGGGGTGTAGCTCAGTGTGAATTAAGCCCCTGCATTCAGTCATTAATACTGAAAAAAATCCATTGTATGGGTGTACTTTGTCCATTCACTAAGTAATATATACTTGTGTGCACTCTCTGTTTTTGGCTCAGAATTTTGTTGCTGTATTTTTGTACAAGTTTTTGTCTGAATATGGGCCTTGGTTCTCTTCAGCATGTATCTAGGATTGAACTTGATAAGTTGTGTGGTAATTGCCAAACTATTTTCCAAAGTGGTTGCACCATTTTACGTTACCTCAAATAAAGTATAAAAGGATTCAAGCCTTTTCCACATCTGACACTTACCTTTTTATACTAGCCATCCTTGTGGGTGTGAAGTGGAATTTCAGTTTTATTTTTTATTTATTTTTTGAAATTTAGCTTTTGTAAAATTTTAAGATTTGAGATTTCAGGAAATGTCATCAGTATGTAGGAAAAAAAGAAAAAAAGAAAATCTGATCGTAGTGAAAATGCAAATAAACCACCACCATGCTGCATTTGATGTGGTGTAGTTCACGTGAGAGTGTGCGAAACAGCACCAGGGGCAAGGGTCACTGTTCTGCTGGGACTGAATGGCATCTGCTGTCCTGGGGAGGAAGACTCCACAACGAGCAGCACACTTGATACTGTGCCTCTGGAAATAACTACAACTCTGGACCTCCTAATGACCCGTGACCTGAAATTGAAAGCAAACAACTATTTTGCTGAATGTGTCTTCTCTGACCTAAAACCAATATCAAACTTTTTACAGAACTATAAATCAAATCCATTAAAAACAAAAAACCCAGTGAACCAGTCTGAACTAAATCCAAACCTACATATTTTCTGAAACAACTGAACTGTAGCAAAACTAAAACATTAAAATATTCTCCAACCTGAATCGATATTTCATTTGGTTCAAGCCTTTGAACAAGGGGCCAGAGAGATAGCTCAGTGGCATAAGTGCTTGCCTGCTAAGCACAAGGTCCTGAGTTTGATCCCTGGTTCGGCAAAAAAAAAAAAAAATAAAAAAAAATAAATAAATAAATAAAAAAAGAGAAAAAGAAATCAAGCCTCTGAACCATATTTTCTTTTTTTAATTTTTATTTTATTGAAGTACAAATATCAATGAGACAGTTTTAAGATACCTTGACAAGATGGATTTGATAAATTAATACATTGCAAACTGTTTTCATGATGTTTTGGTATCATACAAGGTGCATACATGATATTATACTTACAGATATTATTATAGCATATGTCTTAACAGTAAATTAAGAGAGTGTAGCTGTTTGCATATCTTATTTTTTAATACCTGAATTACAGCAAAGATTCAATAATTAATACTTTCTACCTTGTTATTTTCCTAGTGGTTGTCCATAGTGCTAGAAGCTGACATAATATCCTGACCAACCACCATTAGTGCAAATCTTGCCTCTCATAGGATTATGTAGAAGCACGGCGTTATCTGTCCCAACTGTCCATACACACACATCATGATTCTTCCTTTCTATACCCCTTCCTTTGTCTACACCTGTCAAAGATGGGCACTCCACTGTCATTCAACTAATTTCGGTGCCTGCACTCAAAGACACAGTCCAACACAGTCCAGCATTCCACAACAATAGTGAGTTATCTGAAGAAGTGTCGACCATAGCCATTTACAGCTCCACTTTTTATTATGGCCCCGCAGTGTATACCTCATTTTTATACTTTTCTGCTGGATGGTTAAGACCTAGATAGAGCAAGACCTATATGCCAACACATGTACTCTTTGTTTCTTATGACGTCAGTGAAGTCCCCTCAGGGTTTATCTTGTAGTCCTATACCGTATTCTGTAGTTCCTTTGTCTGTGTCATCCATGCGGATGAGTCACGGCCAATGCTTGACCAGTTTGCTCTCTGTGAGAGCCTGAGAGAGTTTTCTCTCCGTGTGACTCTCCCCAGGCACACTATAGAACTTCGATCTCTTTTCTCTGTGGCTCCACAATCTCCTTGTTCAGAAAATTTGGAGCTCAACTGAGTTTCATGATGTTGCAGTACAGCTTCTCCTATGTTCTGAGTCTTCGCTGACCTTGAAAGGCTAGGGCTGAAATGTTGGCTGGCCTTGTGGCTCTTCTATTTCTCCAATTCTGATCTGTGAATTTAGGTTGTTAACCATCCAGAAGAAAAGCTGATTAGTATCCTGCAGCATATGTCATTCACTTTGCCTTATCTGACTCAATTGTTTTTGGTTGTTGTTGTACAGTTCCATTTTTATTTCTTCTTTTTGCTTCTTATACTAGGGAGACTATGCAATATTTACACAGATGTGTCTGGTTTATTTTACTTATGCATGTTTTTTTTTAAAATTTTTTTAATGGATTGCAGATTGAAAATAAATTATTTACAAACATGAATGAATATAACAATAAAAATTGTCCAAAATATAAATGAAGAATTTACAGATCAGGCATAATAGTTCATGGTGTCATAACCAAGAAACTTACATAATTAGAATTCTCAATGTTGAAAGGAGTAGGTAATAAATATTTAAAGATTTAAAATTTCTGAACTTAGTTCAACTTATAATACCACATTTCCAAGAAAAACAAACCTTTTGCACAAGAAATTTAAATAAAATCATACCAAGATACACAAAAATGAAATTGTCCAAAGCTTATTGTAAAGAAAAAATGATTAAAGCATTTACATAAAAACTTAGCTATAGAAGAACAAAATTAAATAGCATCTTATTCCACATTTAGAAAGGAAAAAAAAAAGGACCAAGCATGTAAGAAATTAAAGGACTGAAAGAAAAAAAATCTATCCTCTTTGAATTTTATACTTAGCAAACATACCTTTGAAAACTAAAAGAAAAATATCTTCTAATTATGCAAACTTGAAATATTTTAACACCTCCAGATATAGCATATAGGAAATATCAAAGAGCATAATTCAAAAGGCAAGAGAAGTTGCAGTATGCTCCTGGATGAACAATAAAGAGCTCTCAAAGTGGTAGTTATACAGGACTAAATAAAATGTATTAGATGAACCCTTATTTAAAAGGTCACTGAAGACCTTTCTATGAAACAGTAGCAATCATGTCAGGTTATACATGTACATATATATATATTTTTCATATATATATGTGTGTGTGTGTGTGTGTGTGTGTGTAAAAGACAGGGAAGAAGCAATATAAAGTCCACAGAAAATGGAAATATACTTTTTAAAGTTTCTAATACTAGAAGAAGATATCTTACGACGTGTTTTAGATAAATTGTAATTCAAAGATAGAGTACAAATCTTAAAACAAAAATTGAGATTAAGCAATATTCAGAAAATTAAATACTAAATAAGTAAAAATTAAATGTTTCAAAACAGTTGAGTTTATTTAAGAACAAGCTTGCAGGGTAGTAAAGAAGTACTAAGAATAAAACATAAGATAAATACTGGAATGACAAATAAATGACCATTACTTCTGACAGTTTGGGGATAGGACATTGCACAAAGTGTCAGTGTGTTGTAGACATGGATAATGACCATGACAGTTACTGGTGGCCAGGTGTCACTTGTGGGACTGAGCTACAGCTATTTCCTTGAAATCCACTCTGTAGACCCATATGGAATCATGACCCATAGAGTGTAAGAGAAGTCCATTTACTGATGGAAATATTTTGCTGCTGTACACAAACGAATAACTGAAAGACTACTATTGTATACCTCTTATTCTCCTGTGTTTAATTGTTTGACCTATTTGGTGGGTTCTTTCCATTCTTGTTCATGGGATTGTGATCATTTTGCTCCCTTTCTAGAACATCATTTAGTAGTCTGTGTAGGCTTGGCTTTGTCATCATGAAATTCTTTTTTTCTTTATTTTTATTTTATTGAAGTACAAATATCAATGAGACAGTTTTAAGACACCTTAACAGGAAGGATTTGATAAATTAATACACTGCAAACTTTTCATAATGTTTTGGTATCATACAAGGTGCATACATGATATTATACTTGCAGACATTATTATAGCAGATGTCTCTTAGCAAATTAAGAGAGTGTGGCTGTTTACGCATCTTATTTTTTATACCTGAATTATATCAAAGATTCAATAATTAATACTTTCTACCTTGTTATTTTCCTAGTGGTTGTCCATAATACTAGAAGGCGACATAATATCCTGTCCAACCACCATTAGTGCAAATCTTGCCTCTCATAGAATTATGTAGAGGCACGGTGTATCTATCCCAACTGAATTGTCCTGATTCTTCCTTTCTATACCCCTTCCTTTGTCTACACCTGTCAAAGATGGGCACTCCATTGTCATTCAACCATTTTAGGTGCCTGAACTTGATGACACAATCCAACACAGTCCAGCATTCCACAACAATAGTGAATTATCTGAAGAAGTTGTTGACCATAGCCATTTACAGCTCAGCTTATTATTATGGCCCCACGTTGTATACCTTATTCCAGGTTGTCTCACTCACACTGGAATTTCAGTTTTAATTTGTACTTTCTTGGTGGCTGATAATGTGGAGCATCTTTTGTGTGCTTATTGGTCTTCTCTCTGTCCTTTTAAAGAAATAATCATATCCTTTGCCCAATTTTAAACTTTTTTGTCTTATTATGGATTTGAAAGAAGTGTTTATATATTCTAGACACAAGTCATTTAGATATATGATTTGCAGAAGGTTTTCCAATTTTGTGGACTGTAGTTTTACTTTTTTGATGGTATTATTTGTAGCATGAAATTTTTAGTTTTGATGGAGTCCAGTGATCTTTTTTTTTCTTTTGTTGCTTATGCTTCTGGTGTCATATGTAGGAAACCTACCTAACCCTGGATGACAAAGATTTTCATCTACATTGTCTTCTAAGTGCTTTATAGTTTTAATGTATGCATTAGGGCTTTGATTAATTTTGAGTTGTCTGCTGTATTAGCCTGAATGTGCCTGATTTTGTCTGATTAATTTTGAGCTAATTTTTGCATATAGTGAGAGGTGCTGGTTGTCTAAATTTATTTTATTTTTTAAAAATTATCAGTTACTTAATTAGGTTTTTAGTAAGAAATTTAGAACACTAATTTATGAGGATAAATTCCATTTGTCAGAGCAAAAATGGATCACAGGTAGCCGTGGACCTGAGGAGCAGCTTTGATTTTTGCTAAAATCTGTGAGTCCACTGCTCTCTGATCTACCTTGTACTGCTCTTAAATCTGGTATCTCTCTTTCTGGGTGTCAGAGATCTTGCCCTCCTGGTGTCTGTCTTTCTGTAGCTGGTGTTTCTTGAAGTAAGCATTAGTGAGGTGTTTGGGGATTTTCACTTTGCTGTTATCAGTTTTTGTAGAGGTGACAATGACAAATTTCTGTTGTGTTCTTCATAGAGGAATACGAGTAAGGCTAAGAGGCCCATTCACAAGTAGCAAGCCACTGGCCAATTGCTTCAGGAAGACCACTCTCTTGCCTTTGTGATGCCTGGTGAAGATAATCAGGGTGGTGCTGGGAGTGATGCTAGCTCAAAGTTTCCTCACATGCTGAGTGAAGGGTTTCTTTCTGTGGCTCAAGAGCTTTTGGGATACATCTTCAGTAGGGTAGTATCTAGGCATTTTTTGAAGCTTAACCACCCAGTGACCTCCATTCTTGTCCCCACAGACTGGTGTTGTGATCATAGCAAGAACTTTCTCCTTTTTTTTTTTTTTGGCAGAACTGGGTATTGAACTCAGGTCCTAGCTCTTGCCAGGGAGGTGTTTATTCTACTGAGCCATCTCCTTGGCCCTGCTCATTCTTTTTCTTCTCAACCTTTGATTTAGCAGCTGTGTATTTTCTCTTGTACAAAGCCTTTCTGGAATACATAGCAGATTGGGAGTATCTGCCAATTACTCTAACCAGGACAGGATTTTGGCTGCAGTGTGGCTGCCCCTTCTTGGACTTTTTTACCTTTTTCACCTTACCCTTTTTACCAGTACCACCACCAGAAACCTTCTGGGCTTCCAGTTTCTTCTCTTTAATGTCTGGCTTTTCAGTTTTTTCACTTGCCTTCTTGCAAGATGGAAAAGAGTGGTTGTCTAAGTTCAGTTTTAAGATATTTCTGAAGGCTTTACAACAAAAAGAAATTTTTATATCAAAATCTCCAATTCTTTGCTATGCTGATTTTTATAAGAAGTATTTTGTTTGGTTGCTTGTAACTGTTATACTTAATGCTGCTTTTTTTTTTTTTTTTTCTTTTCTCTTTTTGAGTCATAGTCGATATTTCATGCTCAGGCTGGCTTCAAATTACTGATCTCAAGAGATCTGCTTGCCTGACTCTTGTGTAGCTGGAAATGCAAATACATATCACTGTGCCTGGCTTTAAACATTATATTTTTGATGTATCTGCATATAATTCATGTAGCTAAGATACTACTGGTGCTATAACATAGAATATGAAATTTAGGGTAATAGGAACCTTTTTAATTTTTGTTTTGTCTCCTATCACTTGCCAATGGATCATGTGATTTTTCTGCCAGTGGACCACCACATTTGTGTTGTTGTAGTTACATGATATCATGCAGTGAGTAGGTCCAATGGCTTATTCAAGCAGTGGTAAAATATGTTCCTCATTTTTATCAACCACTATACACTTAAAGAGTTTGCCAGTTTAATAAGTCTTTATATTTAAAATTTTGTCTAATTTTTGTGACTGCAGTAGATTACAATGGTATAAATTCAGTTGTTTCCCAAAGATTGTACTGTTGCAGTGAAATAGGATTAAGTGATTAAAAAAAATTTTTTTTTTAGCAAACATAGAGCTCATAAAGTCATACAGACACTGTAATAGTCATTGGAGACACAAAGATGAAGAGAAGTCCCTAGTATCAAAGTAACGACCTTCAGTTGGGAAACATAATGTGTGATAAATGCTTTTTTGATCAAGAAACAAATAGTACATTTCTCATGTTGCAGCAACAAAACTTCTTGAGGTGGTGCTGCCCACATTGTCTCAAAATATGAAGAGGAATTTTCAATTGCAGCCTGTGATCCCTGAAATGCAGCATCTGAGGCAGAAGCCATTTGTGTTTTTAATAGTTTAGCCCTGATTTCTAGACAGGGACTTTTTTTTTTTTTTTTTTTTTTTGGCGGAACTGGGGGTTGAACTCAGACCCTTGCGCTTGCCAGGGAAGCGCTTATTCCACTGAGCCATCTTCCTGGCCCAACTTTTGAATAAGTTTATTCAGCAATAGTAGAACTTGGACTAGAACTAATCCATTGATTGCTTTAATATGTGCTAGATATTTTCAGTGGAAAATTTGCTATGTTTTGTACTTTTAGCAGTTTAATTGGTTCATTTGGATTGCAAGGGCCACATATGGCTAATGACATTCACATTGTACAGCACAGGTCTAGATGAGCAAAATGTATTATGTTAAACCAAAACTCTTAAAATGGAGGGACCTTTGTAGTCTTTTTTGTGATCTCACCTGGCATGGTGTCCCAACTATGGAGTTCAGACTGGCTTTGAACTTTTAGTAGTTGTTCTGCCTCAGCCTCCCTGAATACTGAAATTAAGCTCTGTGTCATTATACTTGACTTAGATTTGGGGATCTCTGAAGTCCTGGCCGGTCTAGTCCTGGGACAAATTTCTGCAGCTATGAGCAGCAGAGATAAAGCTATATCAGTTATGGCAGAGTTATTAGAGACAGTGTGCTCAGAACCTGCTTATTTGTTGCTAAGTGCCAGCACATTGCCCCTATATGCACCTTTATGTGATGTTTGGCTGCTGGGGTGATGCTATAATGACTTGGCTCACATGCTGATAGAGGGGTCTGTGCATGTCTGCTGTGGCCTGTTTGCCATATGTTTGCCACTAGTGGGTTGTATAGTAGTTGGAAGTGTGTCCTAGACCTACAAGCCAGGAATATTTTAATAATGAAAATTGGGGAAGGAAAATATACATTGTTTATGGCCACCCTCTATTGTCTGTAGAGAAGAGGGGTGGGATGATGTGAAGGCAGGGAAAGTTTTGGGTTTGGAGGACTGCCTACTAGAAATACTTGTTGCTTCTTGGTTGGTTGAGTTTCAAGCAGGACACTCAGGTGGCTGTTTGATCAGCTGCCTAGGGTTTGAATGAATTGTGGCAGCACTCAGAAATGTGGAATAGTTTCTGTTGGTGTGGCCCTAATGCTGTTCACTGATTCACTTTGCTGATTTTTCCTCCCCCTGCCTCAAGTCCTTATAATTCAGTTTGAGACATCTTAGAATTTATTATTACAACAGTAGGTGGGTTTTGAACACTGTAAGGTAAGGTATGTATGGTAAAAGGCTGCTAACAGTTATTGCCAGTCTAACATTTGTCTCCACTGAGAATTTACCCATTTTTGCACTGTCTACACCATAAATGATTTTCACCAGTTGCTCATTGTCTATTCCCAGTTAGTTTTAAATTTCTGAAGGCCTCAGATATGTCCACTTCATAGAAATCAGATCTGCAAGTGTGACTAAATAGTCTCCCATTTTGAAGAGTTCATTTGGACTCTGTAAGAGTAGATTGGTCCAGGGATAGGAGAGAGGCCAGTAGGGAGAATGCAGAGTTTGCAAGTGGTGAATACTGGCAGCTAGGTCTGGGGCCAGGGTTGGGGAGTGAGAAGTGAATTAGGAAGGGAGAAAGGGGCCTGAGAGTAGCCTGAGGTGATGCATGGTAGAAGCAATGTTTTTGTGTGTGTATGCATTTTAAAGATAATGAAGACCTGAGATGTGCAGTATCCTGGTGAGAGGAAATGGCCCAGTATATGAAATAAAATATAATTAATAGGGTAATCCTGATGAAAGATGGAAGAGATGAAGCTTGTTCTGAGGAAGGCATTTTTGTTTTTTTTCTAAATGGGCTTTGTCAGGTTGATGCAAACTTGAATCACAGGGATATCTAGGCAGACTTGCTGTCCCTGAGCTATAGTTCTGAACTGCAGGGAATATCTAATGCTGAAAAAGAAAATAAGAATAAAGGTGAGAATTCTGTTTATATGCTTCTCTTATTTTTTAAATTGAAAGAGGAAAGAAAAAAGAAAAGGTAAAACTAGAGTTAAAATAAGCAGTGATTAACAACAGTGTAGACCAGGAGGTACAGTGGGGATCAGGATGTATGCCAGGGATCAATAAATGTGTATACTTATTAGAATCTCTTAAAGCAGATTTTACTCCAGTATGTTTATGGCAGTAAATTTTTACATATATATATATATATATATATATATATATATATATATATATATATATTAAAAAAAAGATATATATATATATATATATATATATATATATATATCTTTTTTTTTTTTGCAGTACTGGGGATTGAACTCCAGACCCTGCACTTTCCGGGCAATCACTTATTCTACTGAGCTATCTCCCTGGCCTTATATAGTTCTAATGGAATACAAAATGGCAAAGAGAATTGCTTCTGACTGTCCGGGTTGTTTGGGAGGGTTACATATCCCAGGTGATGAAAGTGTGTAAGGTTTCTTGGGGAGTGGAGTGGTTTACCTGGTAAGATAGCTTGGCGGTCTTAAGTGCCTGCCTGGAAAGCCCAAGGACCTGATCCCTGGTACTGTATGCCCTGCTGACCCCAGTACCATGGGTGTGCCATACCAGCCCCAAGGATCACTATGAGCCTGAACCGCATAGCAAGACCCTGTATATGTATTTTGTATGTATGTATGTATGTATGTATGTATGTATGTATGTATGTATTTAGGTTTCTTGGTTGAAGGGAAGGTAGTTTAACACAGTGACGATGAGAAACAGTCCTGGGAGTTCACAGGGGACTTCAAGGGGACTTCTCCATCCCCAAGCAGTGAAAGTAATTTTCAAAATACAATATTTGTAAACTCAGCTGTGTGCTTGAACTGAAGGTTGATCTCTGCCACCCTTCTCTTCGTCTTGCCTTCATACTTGATTTTTTTTCTAGTCTGAGAAGGCCCTTCTGGGGAGCTGCAGGACTGTTGAGAACAGTTTCCATGTTCCTTAGCACCTAAGATAGCAGAGAAGGCGGTGTTTACTGGTCTGTGGTCTGCTCTGCCAGCTCTGCAAATTGCTATTGTACCTTTCACATGTGCTATGCCCGTGCCTTCTTTTTCTGGTCACCTCATTATGACTTAGCTTCTTCTTGTATTTATTCTGTGACTGGTGTCTGCTTCCACTGTTGCTACTAATGACCACTTATGTCTCATACTGAGTTTCCTCAAGCAGTGGACAGGCTCTAATTTGATTGTGTAGGAGTCACTTCCAGGTCCTGGTCTCGATCCAAGAAGCCAGTATTTGTAATCCCAAAGTTGTGTTACTGGAATCTCATCAAGTTAATTCTAATCTACCACCTTCAATGCAACCCACGGTGAAAATAAAGACACTAAATTATATTTTCAATCATGGGGGACTCAAGGGGCCCTAAGTCCAGCCATGAAGATGGCTTTCTGGAACCAAGAGAGCGACCCAGGGCCTCATCCAGTTTTATTCAGTGGAGGAATGGCTTGAGGAGGATTGACTGAAAATTGTGGGAAGTAGGTGACTACTGTGAGCTTAGCTACGTGGGTGGCTAAAGTTACCTCTGCCATATGCAGAAAGCATGATCTGCATTATACTATTATGCCATAGAGATAATATCTAATGTTTTGGGAAATCTGGTGCTTCAGCTTTGATGTAGTCTTTTAAGCCCCAGGAAGTCAGCCTCTATCTTGAGGCTCAATCCCACCTGGTAGCATGTAGCATTAGCTCTTCAGTCCTGTCATCTTGACCCGGCTCACATTAAAAAGCAGCAGGTGTAGGTTACCAGGGAAACAAACATGCCACCTTCAGAGACTATCACCAGCACCTCAGCTAGACCAGTATACATTGCTTAAGGCCAATTGAAGGATAAATAGAAGTCCTAGCCAGTTCTGTATGTAACAATACGAGGAAATAGGGTTAGGTTCAGTCAAAATGGAGACTGTTGCTCTTCTTTCAAGGAGAGTTGCTCAGGTGGTCCTCTACAGGATTGGTTAGTACTGTTCAAACCAGTCTCTTCTGTTGGAATCTGCCAGGCACCCCCTCATATTCAGATCCAAAGATGGTTTCCTTTGGCACAGAGGCTCCTTCCTTATCCTTTCACTCACAGTTAAGGTTATAGGGTCACATGACACAAGGTAGAAGAACTTCCAGTTGTTTTCTGTGGAAGGTAGCTGTGGTGCTGTTTTTGGCCCTTTTACTTACGTTATGCTTTCTTAAATTCTCAGTTAATTATAAGTAGAGAGCTTTTTTGCTTAATTGTTAACTTCTTGGTGGTAATTATGAGAACAGCCTTATTATCATTTACTGAGTATTTTCAGTGGGCAGGAACTATTCCAAGCATTTCACATGTATAAACTGTATTCTACATTTTACTGATAAAAAAACAAAATATGAAATGCCTTGTTCATAGTTTACATTTTTTTAGTATTAGAACTGAGATTTGAATACAGGTAGTCAGTTTTCCTAGTAAGACAAATAGTGTAAGATGTCAGAGCTGCAGTTGACCAGGGCAAGTATCAGATTTCCTCTCTAATATGTAGAGTAGGCAGAGTTAAGGTGACTTCTTCAAGATTTTCTGTGCCTTGGAAAGCTCAGTAATCTAAGTACCTGCCTAGGCAAGTACAAGGACCTGGGTTTGATCTCCAGTACCATGTGCCATGCTATCCCCTTGTGCCAGCTCTGCTCCAGGTGCACCAAGCCAGCCGCCATGGTGTGGTGGTGCACGCTTGTAATCTCAGTGCTGGGGAGGCTGATACAGGAGGATCACTATGAGTCAAAGCTGCATAATGAGATCCTTTTTCAAATATATTTTTAAAAAAAGATTTTC
Source organism: Ctenomys sociabilis (assembly GCA_004027165.1). Taxonomy (NCBI): domain Eukaryota; kingdom Metazoa; phylum Chordata; class Mammalia; order Rodentia; family Ctenomyidae; genus Ctenomys; species Ctenomys sociabilis. Next base: position 36,632 of record PVKA01007122.1, read on the forward strand.
TGCTTAGAATTTCTGATTCCTTCATGAGAGCTGTTTCTATTGCAGAGTACCCAGGACACAAAGTTTTGCATGCTGGTCTTCAGACTTAAACATGTGATGTGTTAGGAAGTGTATACATAATGTATGGCTATACATAATCATTAATGTAGGCTTTTATGTGACTACTGTTTAGCTCAAGCATGGTCTAGGAAATAAGCAGAAACTTGAGCTTTATTAGCCCCAAAGATTGTTTACTAAGTCCATTGCTCCATTTCTAACTGAAGGTAACAGAACTCTTCTGGGTTAGGAGCTTTGAAATTATGTGGGACACTGAGAAATAATCAGATTTGATTTGAGTGTTTAAAGACCAAGTGCCTAAACTAGAACTCTAAAGTCACTTATTGCACAGAGCCAACACTACAATTAAACCTGAATACTGAGGTTTTAGTTTAGAAAAAGCGAGCTTTCACTGAAACAAACAGCTTTTACTGAAAGGTAAGAGCTTGTTTGCATTTGGCATGCTTTTGTGCACTGCTATCCGATGCTTGGCTGCTGGGCAATGCTGGGACAAGTTGGCTTTCATGCCAACAAGATGGTTCTGCATGCCCACTGTAGCACTTGTGCCACACGTCCTCCACCACCAGTGTAGGAGCACACTTAAAGTACAGTGAGGTAGTCTACCCTGGAGGGCTTGTAGAGAAACCAAGTTTAAAAATACAAAAAAGGGTAATTTTGCCAGCTGTAAAATTTTTATTTAAAAAAAAATACTTTTTTTTTCATTATGATCTTGTTTTTTAATGAAATATACCTGTGAAGTTAAATGGCACAAAAGCATGCCAAATGCAAACTTTTACCGTTCAGTAAAAAGCTATTTGTTTCAGTGAAAGCTTAATTGTAGTGTTGGCATTCCACAATAAATAAGTGGCTTCAGGGTTCCAGTTTAGGTACTTGGTCTCTAAAGGCTCACATTAAATCTGACATTTCTCAGTCAGTGTCCCACATAACTTCAGAAAGTGTGGGCAAAATGTCCATGACTTACTTAATAAAGTAAAAATACAGCATTAGTATCTATGTATAGTTAGTATTTAAACTCTAAAGAATGTCTTTACTTGTTACTTAAAAATTAATAAAATACAAGCTACTAGTACATTGCTTTAAATTGGTGAAATAAGTTTATCTTAGAAATACTCTCTGTTAGAAACACAAATTGTTGGCCAGCTGCCTCAGACCTACTGAATTAAAAACAAGGTGCCCTTAGAGTGGGGCTTACCATCTGGAGTTTAGCAAGCCCTCCAGGTCCCTCCTGTGCAGAGTGACGTGTGAGAGCCACTACCATAGAATAAACTTAGTTATCAGTTGAAACAATTTCATTTTGACTATGTTGAAGAGCAAGGAAAACATTTTCTTGCTACAGTTATTGGAATTATTTATAAGTAACCAAGGCAAGCAGTGTCTTTTTAAAAAAATTATTATTGTGGTAATGTTTTTATTTTTAATCTTGTTTGTATACTGGTGACAGAAGGGCCTTCATATTGGGCTAATCCCCAAACCTTTTAAATTTTTTATATGAGACTAAGTCATGCTAAAGCACTAAATTGCCCAGATGGGGTTTAAACTTGTGATTGTCCTGCCTCAACATGTGTCATCCTACCCAGATACCTGCAGTTTTAGTATATCTGGTAGAAGGAATACTGATATTTGTCTTGTCACCCTTGAGATTCAAGCTGCCTGAAGAGAGAAGATGCAGAAGTATACACTGGGTTAGACATCTTTTATTTAGCTGCTTAGCCAGAATCCATCTGTTCAGGCACTTTTGGGGCTCCCCAGCCAACTCAGACCCCTAGCCAGCCATTCTTCAAGCAGTCCTTGGCCACTTAGTCCCCTTCTACATTTATACCAAAATACACGAAGGTGGTCATGTACCAGTGATCTGGTTATATAAGTTATTCATGCCAGCTAACAAGGCCCTTGCTTATAGAAGTTATGTACATTGGGCTATCTGGAGTTCTGTAGACCCAGAACCCTCTGTCTTTTTTTTTAAGTTCCATAATTTTATTGAAGAACAAATAGCAACTAGACAGTTTGAAATCAAATTAGTGGAACAGATTGGATAATTAATGCATTTCATATTGTTTTCATAGTGGTTATTTGTTGTACAAGGTGCATATATGATATTCTATTTACAAACACTATTAGAGCAGATGCCTCCATTTAATTCAGAGAATGTAGCTGTATACCTCTCTTTGCTTTAAAGCTGAATTATAGTACAGTTTCAATAATCAATACTTTTTACATTGTTATCTGCCTAGTGGTTATGCATAGTACAAGAAGCTGACAGGATATCCTATCCAAACACTATTAGTGCAAGTCTTGCTTCTCATAGAATTATACAAAAGTACTGCATATTTATCCTAACTGTACTGTATATACAAACACAGAATGGTCCTTCCTTTGTATCCCCTTTTTTTGTTTAGTTCTGTCAGAGATGGCTATTCCATTGTCATTCAATTATTATAGGTGCTTGAATTCAGCAAAATACTCCAACACAGTCCAGCAGTCCACAATAGTAGTGGGTTACCTTGAAGAAGTTATTGACTATAGCCATTTACAGCTCAGCATATTAAGATTTCTTTACTTTACATACCTTGTTTTTATACCTTTCTGCTGGATGGTTAAGACCGAGATAAAGCAAGACCTATATAACAAAAAATGTAACTTTTGTATCTGATGAGGTCAGTCAAGTCCCCTGAGGGTTTATCCTGTAACCCTGTACCTCACTTTGTAGATCCTTTGTGAGTGTCAGCCATGTGGATGAGTCACAGCCGTTGCTTGACCAATTTTCTCTGAGAGAAAGTTTTCTCTCCATGTGACTCTTCTTAGGTGCACTATAGATCATTAATCACGTTCCTCTGTCGCTCCATAATCTCCTAGACTAGAAAATTTGGGGCACAACTGAGTTCCATGATGTTACAGTACAGGTTCTCCTATGTCCTGAGTGTTCACTCACCTTGAAAGGCTAGGACCAAAATGTTGGCTGACCTTGCAGCCCTTCCATTTCTCCAATTTTTGATCTGCAAACTTGGTTGTTAACCATCCAGAAGGGAAGCTGATTATTACCCTACAACATATGCAGTTCAGTTTACCTTAACAATCTAAATTCCTTTTAGTTGTCGTACCTTTCTATTTGTATTTCTTCTTTTGATTTCTTATACTAGGGAGACTATATGATATTTGCACATGTGTCTGGTTTATTTCACTTATGAATATATGTTCAAGTGGCATCCACTTCAATGTAAATGTTTCAAGTTTATCATTCTTTATAGCTGAGTAATACTCGATTGTATAAAGATACCTCATCTTTTTCAACCATTCCTCATGTGATGTGCATCTTGGTTGTTTCCAAGATTTGGCTATCACAAATTGTGCTGCTATAAACATAGGTACACATATATCACTATGGTATGATGTTTTCAGTTCCTCTGGAAAAATTCTCAGTAGGGGGATAGCCAGCTTGAATGGGATTTACAGTCCTAGTTTTGTGAGGAGTCTCCATACCGATTTCCACAATGGTTGTACCAATCTACATTCCCACCAGCAGTAGAGAAGTGTTCCCTTTGCCCACATCTTCTCCAACATTTGTTGTTGGTTGATTTCTTTATGAGAGCCATTCTTTCTGGAGTGAAATGGTATCTCAGTGTTATTTTAACTTGCATTTCATGGATGACTAGTTACGTAGAACATTTTTTCATATATTTATTTGCTTCTTTAATTTCATCCTCTGAGAACTGTGTATTCATCTCAGATGCCCACTTCTGGATTGGGTCTTTAAATTTGAGGGCCCTAATGTATTTTAGTTCTTTATAAATTCTAGAATCCCTCTGTCTTCACAGCCAGAATCAAAGCACCACTGTCTTGGACTTTTGCATTTCCTTGCAGTGTTGGGAAGCCTTGACTTCATATTTTGTTTCAGACATACTAATTGACCTTGAGAAATCTTCCCAACCTTAAGACTACTACTTGCTCTGAAACAAAGAATGTGCAATCTACTAGGAAAGATATCAGCAAGGATTGGAAATAATATAAAAAATACCAGTTATTTACTAGGATATTAAAAGAATATTCCTTATTGTTTAAACTTTCAGCTTCATTGGATTCTTCCAGTTTAGAGGACTTGGGGCTTCTTACACTCTATTTACAATCATTAAACTAATTTAAAACATTAATTATACAATTCAGAGAAATCAGTTCTTTGCCTTCCTAAATATAGTCTCATTCTTGACATATTTTGTACAGAGTCTACTGCTTTGTTATCTAATACTACATTTGGAAAGATTTCGAACTGATTTGAATTAAGTTTGGTTCACTTGAGACAAATGCTTTTTTGTCAAGTTGCCAGTTAAGCAGCCTGGATGATATAGGAGACAAGTATGTTTTGTCTTTTTCTGTTTTTTTGGTGCAGGGTCTCACTATGCATGCAGCCCACATTCATAGTGATCTTCCTGCTTTTTTCCTCCCATGTGCTGGGATGACAGGCGTGGGCCACCGTGCCCGGATTGCATTGCTGGCTCAGCGCACCCGAAGGCGGGGCCGGCGTGGCTAGGGGAACCAAGGATCGAACACTGGTCCCTGCGCTTACCTAAGCAAGCGCTTAGTCCACTGAGCTATACCGCCGGCCCTGAGACAAGTATGTTTTGACTATAGTAGTTGAAAATAGAAAATTGGAAGAATGATTTTGTTCTAAGGTTCCTTTCATACTAAGTCATACCTTATTAGTTATTTGCTTCCTAAGAATTTGGGATGAATTTTACTGGACGTAATTGGGTGTGGAATTTGAAAAATGAGAGTTGGGACCCATTGTGTTTCTGTAACATCCAGAGGATGACTATGGAGACATGAGAATTGGTTAAGCATATGTATTTTACTGACTCTATATTCTGCCTCATTTTTTCCTTTTGAATTTATTTTATTTTGTATTACTGTAAAACATTCTGTAGTTCAGAGTAAAAGCTGTACAACCAGCAGATAGAGAAAAAGTCTAGCTTTTAAGCCTGCCCTCCACTTTTTTCTCCCTTGCAGGTAGTCATTGTTATGGCTGATTCTTTTTTAAAAAATACAGGTACATACGCATTTATCATCTTCTCCTTTACTTAAAATATTTTGGGCTGAACAGATAGCTCAGTGGACTAACATCCTGCTTAGGCAAAGTGCAGGGGCCAGAGTTTGATCCGGCTCCATGCCTCAGGTACGCTGAGATGGCAGTTGTGGCTGGGCATGGTGGCATGCGCCTGTAATTCTAGCACTTGGTTGGCTGAAAATGGGAGGATTGCTACAAGTCTGATCTACAGTGAGACCCTATAGACCCTATACTAAATACAGTAAAAAAAATCTTATTCCTATTGTTCCATGTCTTTTTTTCATTCTTCAGTGTATGAAGTATAATAGAAATATAGTACAGTGAAGTCTAAATTAAAATGTTACAGTGAGACACATTGCCATTAATCTCTTTCGACCGCATTTATCCAATAGTTACTGGCTACTTCCTGAAGCAATTCTGTAAGTCCCCTTTTGAGTTTTTGTAAGCTAGATGTGATCCAAAACACTATTTGCAGCTGTAGAGTGCTGTGGTAGATGTCTTGGTTACTTTTCTCTTACTAAGAGAAGATACTGAACACTCAAAGTTAAACTAGTTTATTCAGCTCAGTTTATAGAGGTTTCAGTTCATAGTCTGACTCTTAAGGCAGGGTGGCATGGCTGAGAAGTATCACAGAGGAGAAAGAGTCCATGGCAAGCAGGGAATGCAGAAGGCAAAGCAGAGAAGTAGTGAAGAAGGAGCAATGAAATGGCAGAAGCTGCCTTTATATTCTATCCAGGCTTTAAACCTGTTGGTTGATGCCACCCACACCCAAGGTAGAACATCCTTAATCCTAACATTACATACCCTAGATCCAGCTACCTGCAAAAGCCCCATCTATGACCTCATGAGACTTTGGGGGGACATTTAGACACATGACAAAACAGGCTACTAACAGCTGGTGTGTCCTCGTCCAGTGAATCCAGCACCTTGTGATTTCTGGCTCTCCTTAAAATCAAAGTGATCATGACTGTTAAATGTTTTGAGTCAGTCCATAGCATGGATGCATGTCACCGTAGCACAACTAAAGACTAAAAAGAGAACTTCTGGAACTGCTTCAGAAAGTTGTAAGAACAATGGCTAAGTGTATTCAAAGAAAGAATTTTGAGGGCAGTGTATCTTTTACTGTAGTAAAGATTTTTTTTGAAACATTCACTCTTTTTGATTATATCTTTTTTTTGTTGTTGTTGTGGTTTTGAGATATTGAACTCAGGACCTTGCACTTGCCAGGCAAGCACTTATTCCATTGCTTAGTGCTCAGTGCTCTCCCCAGCCCTGATTACATCTTATATACATCTCTTTATGCCATTTCACTAGCTGCATAATACCTTTGCAATACTTTGCAGGTAGATATTTCATACTGTACTGATATTTAGATGCTTCTAGTCTTTTGCTTTGCAGGTAGATATTTCATACTGTATTGATATTTAGATGCTTCTAGTCTTTTGCTTTGCAGGTAGTATTTTGCCAGTATATTTGTAGATTCCTAGTAGTGAGATTGTGATTCAGAGGGTAAAGGCAAATTGTAACTATTCATTCCTATTAATAGTACATTAGAATTTGTTTCCTTACAACTTTCTCAAGAATATGTAAGACTTGTGGGATTTTTGCTAATCTGTTAGGTAAGAAATGTGATTATATCAGTATAATTTTAATGACTATTTTCTAATCAGTGAGATTGAATGTCTTCTCATTTGTAAGGGGCCAGGGAGATAGCTTAGTAGAATAAATGCAAAGGCCTGAGTATGTTTTGAACTGTCTTCATTATTTATGCTGATTTTTTTTCAGAAAATATTTCTTGGTTATTATTGCTGGCACTATTATTATTATTATTTTTTAATTTGGTAGAGGGTCTCATTACGCAGCTTGGACTTGTAGAGATCCTTCTGTCTTAGCCTTCCCAGCACTGGGATTATAGGCATGTGCCACCATGTCCCTTTGGTGGCCAGCATGACATACAGTACCAGGGATTGAACCCAGGTCCTTGTGCTTGCCAAGCAGGTGCTTAAGATCATGGAGCTATCTTGCCTGCTGATACTATTTTGAATTACCATGGACTGGAGTATTTGTCTCTAGGGGTAGTAATAACCATTGATGAAACAGTATCGTTAGGCATGTATGATTTAAAGAACAGTAAAACAAAAGACCTGTTTCCTGTTCAGAGAAGTCAGGGACCTACTTTGGGTAAAGCAGATCACTGTATGAAAATCATAGTATTTATTTCTGTGAAATAAATGCTAATTGAGGGCCCAGGGAGATGGCTCAGTGGAATAAATACTTCCCTGCAAGCACAAGAGTTCAATCCCTGGTTCTAAAAAAAGAAATGCTAATGAAGATGAATACTAAGGGTTGTGGGAGCATTGAATTTGGGGTAGAGTGACTGGATAAGAGGGAGGTTAAGAGAAAATCATTGTTTAATGGATAAAGTGATACTTGGAGTGTTTAAGGAAGAGGAAAGATTGCTAGGGTTAACTCTTCAGGTAAGAGTATTAGAATCAGCTTGAGAAGCAAGCAGAGTGGTGTCTAAGGACTGGTTAGACACCAGTTGGATTTCTGGTTCTGTGGGTAGTGGTGAGGGCCAGTATTGAAACAGCCCTGGACTATCTGGTGATCAGGATTTGATGTAGGTCTCTTCCTCTTGCCTTGGAACCCTCTTTTATTTACAGCAGGTTAACTTTAGCAACACCAAGTTGAAAAATGTGATTGTTTCTAATTTTTTTCTGAAGCATGCATCCTGTCTTGATAATCTCCCCACACCTCACAGGTTTAGGGAAACAAGAGGGGAACTGTAAGAAATGAATAGAATGGTTTCATTCCTTCTCATTTCATTGTGAAGTAGACTGAGAGTCTATTTTTTTTCCATTCATCCTTTTCATTTGCTTTTATCTGGGTTCAGGGTTCCTTATGTAGTAATCTGGTTCATGTGGCAAAGGGAGAAGGATATGCCAAAGTGGGAGTGATGTGAGGGAGTTGACGAGGTTGGCAAAGTAGGTGAGACCTGGGCTAGCTCTGTGTTTCATTTTGAGGAATATTCATTTTATTTTAGAGTTAGTGGAGAACCTCTAAAAATGTGACATGGATGGACAGAAAAGGGATTGGAGGAAACATTGACAAGATTAGCTTTGGATTTTTGAAAGGTAACACTGTGTTGAAGAAGTAGATTAGAGAAAGTACAAGGTAGGTAGAAGGCAGTGATTTTCAGATTAGCAAAAGCAGTATTACCTGGGCATTTGTTAGAGATAGGTTTTTTTCAGGCTCTACTCCAGGCCTGCTGACTCAGAAACTTGGGTGCGATGCAGCAGTCTGTGTTTTATTTGATTCTTATGCATGCTTAAGTTTGAAACTAGAAATATGAAGGCCAGTAAGGACACATTACAGTTGATAAAATGCTTTGCACATGAATTACACAGTTGATTTTGCTGAGATATTCATTATATGTGTGTTGTACGTTCATAGTCAAAAGATCTAAGAGTGTAGGATTTTATGACCTGTTTTCTGAAAACTCAGTATTACAAGATTTGAAAGGCTGGGATAGTGTGCTAATAAGGCTTTATACTTGGAAAAATGAGGCAGTCTAGTCAAACAAATTAGAGTGGAATAAAGCAAGTAAGAGCCACTTAATTCTTGAATGCTGTAGATGTTGTTTGTATGTGACATTGCTTTGTAATGTGGTACTCAGTCTGAGTTGAGAAAACTGGAGAATTTATAAAAAGGAGTAACATTCTTTTGTGGATCCCACAGGAAAGGAGGGTAAGTTCAGATATGCTTATGCACTTGTTCCATGCAGCTATTAGAAGGCTGCTTCCTTTTAGTCTCTGTAGAATAACTAGCAGCTGATTTGCATCAGACCTAGTTTTTACTTGCTTTGCTTTTTGAGGGTATGAGAATTATAGGTGTAAGTTTCAACTTTGTAGATATGGGACTGAGTACATCTGATAATCTCCCATTGTTTTCCACTGTTAGTTTTGCTGGGTGACCAAAAGAACAGATAAAGCAAATGGTATGTAAATATAAATTCTGTATCTTAAAGGATAAGTAATCTTTTTTTTCTCCTTCAAATTTTATTCCAGGATCCATCAGTTACACAGGTGACAAGAAATGTTCCACCAGGACTTGATGAATATAATCCATTCTCGGATTCTAGAACAGTAAGATTATTCTTAATTAGACTACTTTAAAATGTATAAGTGAAAGTTAAGTGGAAATTATAGCTTAGTTAAGCTTTAAAAATTTGATTAGTGACATTTATGTACAACAAGCTGTTAATGTTTTAGAATTTGAGGTTTTGTTTTTGTTTTTAACATAAAAGACTCAGTTTAGTAATTGAAAATTCCCGTTGGTCTTAGTGAGATGCTACCTACAATGGTGTGCTGGGAAGTAGGGTGTATTCCTTCCATACATATTGTCTTCATGGTAAAGTAGGCAGTGTGTGGTCACAGAGCAACTCTGGAGCTGTGTCCTGTTGTTTGTGTGGTAGCTATTTGAATCAGTCTGTTCTTTAGGATCTGTCTTTTGCCATGGTGGACTGGATCCTCTGGAGCTTTACCTGATCTAGGGAAACATATTCTTCCCCTGAAAATTTAGTCTTTTTAAACAAATTTATTAGTATATGTTTGCAGTACATAATTACCTTTACTGCCGGGCGTGGTGGCGCATGCCTGTAATCCCAGCACTCGGGAGGCTGAGGCAGGAGGATTGTTGTGAGTTCGAGACCAGCCTGAGCTACAAAGTGAGCTTAAGGCCTGAACTGCATAGTGAGACTCTGTCTCAAAAAAAGACAAAAAAATTACCTTTACCATCTAATGGTACATATATCTTAATCATTTAATTTTTTTTTTAAATCAGTACATTTTTTGTCCTATATAATGATTATTTTCATTATAGGAAATTTGTACCTGTACATTATATATCTTAATTTTTCTTTAGAAATACATCTTAAATATCACAATCAATTTTACTCTTCCTTCCTCTCTATCCTTCTCCCCCGTGTCTAGATCTCCTTTTCACATCTACAGTCTCCCTTCCTGTTTCTTGTCAGCTCTTTGTTTTATTTTACTTTTTACTTATATTTTGGATTTTTTATACAAGAGAAGCCATGTGATATTTAACCTGTGTCTGATTTATTTATCTTAGCACTATTATCTCAAGATGTATCCATTTTCCTACAAAAGATTCATATTTATTCTTTATGACTAAATAATACATATGTATGTGTGTGTACATGTGTGTTTACACATACAGATTGTATTTATTCATTCATTTGTTGATGGAACATAGGCCACTTCCAACATTTATCTGTTAGTAGTTGTGCTCTTATGAACATGGGTAGGAATGGATCACTATAATATGCCTTTATCTCTTTGAGGCAGATTCCTGGAAAAGGCATGTCAAATGAAATATTTATTTAAAAAATTTTGAGGAATCTCTGAAATACATTCTTATAAAATGTAGGGGTATGAAAAAAATCTAGAATAGCAGCTTGCTGTTCTGGATTAGTAAGCAGCATATTAGTAAGAGCACATTGTGAAATTTTTTTATGCTAGCATTCTGGTCCTAGTCTCTTACAGTTAAAGTTTATTTTTGAAAATTTTTCAATGATTCTGTTGTGAACCAGATTTAGGAACTATTGGGGTTGGGGAGATAGCTCAACAACATTAGGCATTTGCCTCGCAAGAACTATTTAGGTAGAGTCTGTTAAGAATTGTTTCCAAAATTCCTGTGGCAAATAGTTTTGTTTTCATTATGTGTGTCTTTACCTTAGACATCACCCTCATGAAGTCCCTAGTTTTAAACATTCTTGCCTCTAAAAATGTTAGTCAGTGTTCTCTTTAGCAGCGCATATACCAAAATGTTGTCTTCTTCTTCTGAAGTTCTTCACTTTTGTGCTTGGATTTGTATGTCATTATAATGATTCTTAATTGTTAATCACTTATTCCTAGTACTTTTTTATAGTTTAAAAAATAATTCTAAAAAATTAAGCAGATTTTTTTTTTGGAAATGTCCTCAAATACATAATGCTAATAACCACCTTAGTTTTAAGAAGAGCTTTGTACAAAGTTATGATAAAAAGTATATACTGGTTGGTCTTCCTCCCTAGTTCCTGTCACAGCTTCTAAAACTCTTGGTATCTCCAGATATATGGTAATCAGATGACTTGGTGGCTTGGGGATTCTAAGTAGCTTCTGCATGGATACTGGTCATTGAAAAATCCAAGCTAGATGAAGGAGTTAGACTTTATACCCACCCTTAGGAGGGGGAGAGAGAAGGACTGGGGGTTGAGCCATCAATGGCCAGTAATTTAATTAATGATGCCCATATAATAAAGTACCAAGGTAGGAGGGTGTGGGACTAGAAAGAAAATGATAGCTGTGGGTCTGTTTCTCCTCCATACTTTGCCTTCCTTTAATTTGGCTGATCCTGAGTTGCATTCTTTATAATAAATTGCTTATAATTCATTAACTGTTTCCCTGAGTTCTGTAAGTTGTTTTAAAAAATTAGCAAATGTGAGGAGAGAGTCATAGAAACTGGAAGTTTATAGCTAGGTAGTTAGACGTAGGCGGCAACCTGAAATTGTGACTGGTATTTAATGTGGGGCTTAACGTCTTGGGCCGGTCAGATAGCTCAGTGTACTAAAGTGCCTGCATAGGCAAAGCGCAGGGGCTGGGGTTCAATCCCCAGAGTGCCTTGCTGGCCCCTCCCCCTGGGTGTTCTGAGACATCATTGAGACTGTGCGAGGTGGCCTGTGCCTATAATCCCAGCACTTGGGAGGCTGAAAACAGGAGAATCACTATGAGTCTGATCTACATAGTGACACCCTGTAGATCCTGTAGACCCTGTCCTAAATACAAAAATAAAACATGTGTCCGTCTTGCGCTGAGTCCTTAACCTGTAGGATCAGTGATAGTCCCAAGAGATAATGTTAGAATTGAATTAAATTACTGGATATTTAATTGTTGATATTCAGAGTTGGAGTACTGATGTATGTCTGTTGTGAGTAAAAAAAAAAAAAAAAAAGTCCAAAACTAAAAGCTTTAAAATGAACTTTTAAATTTCACTTAATTTCAAAGCTCGCTTTAAATCAATAGCTGTTGCTTGTGTATAGCAACTGTATTCAAGGTCTCTGGGATCACTGAAATGCTTACTGAGCAGGTTGAACCACGTGGAATTGTTACTGGGTTCTTGGGTGCTGGAATCTCCTGGAGGTGTTTCTAGATTCTGTCTATCCAGAGCAAAGTATAGGTGAAAACAAACACAAATGGTAGCAAGTTTTATTAGAGATAGGTTAAGGAACAGGCTCTTCCAAGTGAGTTAGGGCCCAGTAAAAGTGGGAACAAGTTCTAGGGAGGAGTCCACATGCAGGGCTTCAGGAAGTATTTGCATGAGTTCTGGGATTTTGTAGTTAACAAGTCACACCTACTTACCCAGCCAGTTTTGCCACGCCCTAATCTGCCAATCAGTAGGTCTTTCTTTTACAGTAAATTGCTGCCTTGAATGTGTGAGAATACATTTTTTTTTAGTAGTTGCTGAAAAGAAGAAAAAGGAGATAGCATATTGCATTCCACTCTACGTAGTGCTAACGTAAGTTTTGGGGAGTGGAGATAGACAGCAAGACTCTTAAAGTTTGCTAACAAAGAGAGTGAGGGCTGAGACAGGAAATGTAAAAAGAATTAAGAGACATTATGTGTATGTACCAACTCCCCACAGTGAATGTAATCATTATGTAACATAAATACATACCAATGAAAATAAAAATTTGGAAAAAAATGTTTGTCAATAAAGAATGAAAAGAGATTTTCATGTAACTGATGAAAAATTCTCCTAGCAAGAAGTATATTTAACTTTTCTATAGTAACAGTTTTAGATTATGCTTGTCTATAATAGTATTCTTTATCACATTGTGTACTTTGCCATGTGCTTTAAACCACCATACTGAATTCTTCCAACTACAGTCAAAATGAATGTTTTGAGTTTCCACACTACTGATAAAGAATCTGAGACACAGCATATTTAGTAAGTGGCAAAATTGATTTATGAACGCATTCTGTGAACCTTTTGTCTTTTGCATTTTACTTCACTCTGTCTTTTACAGATGGATGCCTAAGGGATAGAGGACCTATGGTCCAGGTCTTTAAGAAATTTCTCAGGGGCCAGGGAGATGGCTCAGTAGAGTAAGCAGTTACCTGGCAAGCGCAAGAGCCTGAGTTCAATCCCCAGTTCTGCCAAAAAAAAAAAAAAAGAAAAAAGAAAAAAGAAAATAAATTTCTCATCTAACTTGAGATTTTAAAAGTTATTCAGGTGACACAAAGGGCAAATGTAGGGCAATTGAAACATAAAAGTATAAGTTGTATTTGTAAATGTTGTGACTTTGCATCCATAGAAAGGTTTTCTGGCTGGGCATGGTAGAACATGCCTATAATCCTAGCCCTTGGGAGGCTAATGTAGGAGAACTGTTGGGAATTCAAGGCCAGCCTATTACATAGCAAGGCTGGGGGTATTGCTCAGTGGCACAAGTACCTGTATGGTAAGCAAAGGTCCTAAGTTCCATTCTCAGCACCTTAAAAAAAAACAATGTGTATCAAAAGACAAAACAAACCAAACAAAAAAGGAGGCTACTCTTTTTTTTTTTTTCTTCTTCTTCTTTTGAGATGGGGTCTTTGCAATGTAGTTCAGGCTGGCTTTGAACTCACTATGTAGCCCAAGCTAGCCTCAAACTGCCAGCAATCCAAGAAGCTACTCTTAAGTTACTTCATAGGGATGGGACATTGACTTATATTGAAGCACTTCTTTTAGATTGGATGAGCAGTGGTGGCACTGTCCTCGCCATCCAAAAAATTGTTTTGTGAGAATTTATGTTCTGATAGCAGAACACAGTGATAAAACTTTAAACTTTTTTTTTTTTTTGTTTCCTATATGGTATGATTTCAGAAATTTGTTCATTTTTGTGTATGTGACAGTTTTCCAAAACAGATGAGATGTACTTGGATATGTAATTGATATAACTGATAGTTTGGACCTCAGTCTAATACTGCTTGGTGGTGGAGTACAAGGTTCTCCAGCTGTGTCTGAGTATATGACTTTGCTGTTTTGGATGCTTCCTGACAAGTCTTTTCTTTTTTTGGAATTAGGTTTTCTTTGATACATAATTTTCTGTTTAAAAGGAAACTGTAGGTATTTAGTGAAGAATGAAGCTTGAATGATTTTATAATTTACATATTAATTCCTCGTTAGTCTAAGTTCAGAGAAAGTTGCTGTCATAGGACACCTTGTAGTATAGACAGAGCTCTTTGGCAGTGTCATCAGTATTGAGCACCAGGAGTACAGTCAATCTGCATTTAGATGTGGCACAATGGTAGATGGTCTTGAGTTAGAAAATAGTATTTTTTAATTTAATTTCAAAATGCATTTCTTTACTGTGATTATGTCGTACTTGGTACATAGATTCTCTGGCATGTTCTTTAAAATCTAATGGATAAAGTACTAAAGTAATTATCTCATCCTTGAGAATTAATATATATTTATGAAGAATGTTTCCTTATAATTAGGTAATGAATTCATTTGGCTTCAGGGATGCTGGGGACTGAACCCAGAGCCTTTTCACTGAGCAGTGTCCTCAGCTTTGCCTGCTTTACTTATTTATTTATTTGGTAAAGGGTCTCACAATGCAGTTTGGGTTCCTGGTGATTGTCTTGTCTCAGACTCCCCAGTGCTGGATTACAGGTGTGTGCCACCATGCCTGGTTTCAGTGGCTGGCTTGGCATGGGGCTGGCATGGCACGCAGTACTGGGAATTGAACCTGGGTCTTTGCACTTGTCAGGCAGGTGTTTAGACTGCCAAGCAATCTCCTGGGATCTCCTTTATTTTGAGATAGTATTTTGCCAAGTCACTGAGTTGACTACAATGAGCTTGAATTTACAGTCCTGTGGCCTCAGCTCCGAAGTGCTGGGATTGTAAGTGTGCATCATCATGTCTAATTTGGTAATAGGTTTAGAAATTTTCTTTGTGGTGCTCAAGACTGAAGTCTCTAGGTGAGTATTTCACTGAGCAGTACCTTAGCACTCACTAGGTAATGGCTTAATTCCTATTGTAACTACGTTTTCACTAGCTTTCACTGCTGGTGGTGGTGCTCCTGGCTTCTGACAGGACTTCTAGGCTGGATATTGAAGGGTAGGGCCACTCTCTGGAGAAAGTGCAGCACTATGTTGTGAATCCTTAGAGACCTTATGCTAACAGCTGCCACATGATTTCTCTTATCTATAGCAGCAAGATCTGTACCTCTGTACTGTAAGGACAAAAGTCCAGGTACTGTAGTATAAGGGATGCCCATTGATCATCACTGGCCATAAGAGACATGAAGCATTGTTGTACATGGGAAGTAACTGCTGCTAACATAATTCAGGATGAGGTGGAGACAGTGTTGGAAGCCCTGAATTTTATTTTATTTTATTTTTTATGGAACCGGGGATTGAACTCAAGCACTGTGTTTGCCAGGCAAATGCTTATTCTGCTGAGCTGTCTCCCTAGCCCAACCCTGAATTTTAAAGTAGGCCCTAACACTAGCTAGTTGGTAACTTTAGGCAAAGCATCTAACATTGTTGGATTTTTGAAAAATGTGACAGTGGAAAGAGGGATGAAAATGATGAATGAAATGATTTCTGATATTATCTCTTTTGAATATCAAGGATGGAGCTTTTAGCTTCAGGACTGACTGCATGTAACTGTATATAGTAGTTTACCTTTTTTTAATACTGCAAAAACTTTTTCTATACTTTTAATTCCTGGTTTTACTTTCTCTTGTGCATTTTCTTTCCCCTCTGCTCTTTCACTCTTGAAGCTCTCCTTTCCTAGTCTTTCTGGAACAGTCTTTTGTTTCCAGTCTCATTTAATGATACTGTTGCCTTCTATCCTCCTAGTGTTATTGACTAGAAATACCTGATTCTACTTGGGCTCAAATAGCTTCTTTTTCTGTATCTAATCAGTTGTCACATCCTGTCACTTACACCCCCAAGATATACTGTCTGTTCTTTTCATTTGTAGCTATCCTCATTCAGGCACCTGTGACATAATATGATTGTCTTTCTACTTAACTTCCTCCGATCTCTCCATCAAATCACTTTATTGTATTGTGACTAGAATTGCAAGCTTTCTTTTGAATTAAAAACTTTTTTCTACTAGTAAAGACTTCTTACTGATCTATGTTCCCAGCCCTTTTTAATTTTTTCTGTGTTTTAATTTTAAGAGAGGATCTTGCTAAGTTAAGGTTGGGCTTGATATGTAATCCTCTTCTTGTGTCAGCCTTTCACAATGCTGAGATGATGGTCATGCAGCACCATACCTATTTTAGAATTATTTTCTGAAAATAGGTCAGATCAGGTCATTTTAGAAATTATTATATATTGCCTGCTTAGTAGTTTGCCATATGGGGCTGTGTAGGGCCTAGTTGTAGCCTTTTTTTATATTGAAAAAATTATTTTTCTCTTAGGAAATGAACAGCAGTTATATTGCATATTACTATCTTCAATGTATATTCTCAGATTAGCAGATATAGGCAAACAAATTTTCATAGAGCAGTTTTAGGTTTACAGAAAATCTGAGCAGAAGGTATAGAGGGTTTCATTTGCTCCCCCAGACTCTTATTGTTAGTCTTCTCCTCTAATATGGCACTTGCACTAACCAAAGTTATGTACTTACAAACTCAGTCTTAGACCACCTCTCTTAGGCTTCTTATTGTTCAGCAAATTGAGTCAGGGATCATAATGCTGTCTATCCCCATTAAGTGAGTCGGGATAAACCCTGAACAATGGGTACATTCATTTTCTTTTGCCATGTAACAAATTACAAAGAGTGACTTGAAATAGCATAAGTCTGTTTCTTGAGTTCTGTGGGTTAAGAGTCTGGACAAAACATAACTAGGTCCCTTACTCAGGATCTCAAAGTCTGTGATTAGTGTGTCTGTTGCCATTCTCATCTGGAGCTCTGAATGGGGAAAATCTGCTTTCCATGGTCTTTAGGCTGTTGTGGGTGTGTGACTAAAAGCCCTAGGGTTATGCGACCTGTCTGCTAGAAGCTGCCTCAGGCAGGCCACAGCTGTGGCCTGCAGTTCATAGTAGCTGTACTATTCTTGTCACATGGCATTTCCAATATGAACACTCTTTCATCAAACTTGGAGAGTCTCTTACTCTAGTCTAATAATATAGAGACTAGTAGAATGGGACCTAGTAGGGTTGTGCCGTTCCATCACTCACCGTATTCTCTTCGGCTGTAAGTTTTATGCATACTCAAGCAGAGGGTGTTATTACAAAGATGCAAACACAAAGAAAGGAGAATCATTAGGATTCACTTTAGGGTCTGCATGCCATGCTGGAAATACAATGGTGCATTAGGACAAAGACTGTTTTTCCATCTCTCCTACATAGAACAGGGTCAGACTTGCCAATATTGGGGCACTGAAGCAGGAGGATTCTCAGCCTGAGCAACTTGAGAATCAGTGAGACCTTATTTCAAAATACAGTACAATATAAAAAGGGATAGAGATGTAGCCTAGTGCAAAGGCCCTGGATCAGTCCCCATTAATGGATACACACATGCACACAGATGGGTCCAAGTGGAGCCCCAAAAATAGCTAATCCTCTACACTTTCAACACTGTCCTCTAAATTTGTCAGGAGAAATCTCATTAATTCAATCTCAATTAGAAGCCCAGACTACCAGGGCATATCTTCTCATTCCCTAAATTTTAATAATCACAGTGGTCTGTACATTTCTTTTCTTTTTTTTTTTTTAATGTATCAGTTTTTTAGGTTCTTAGTAACATATTTATTATTATTATTTTTTTCTTTTTCTTTTTTTTTTTTTTTGTGGTAGTGGGGATCAAACCAAGGACCTTGTGCTTGCTAGGCAGGCATTTATGCTGCTGAGCTATCACCCAAGCCCAAGAAATTTACAACACTAGGAGGACAAATTCCATTTGTCAGAGCAAAAAAAGATTGCAGGTAGCCCTGAAGCTGAGGAACAGCTTTGATTTTTGCTAAAATCTGTGAATCCACCACTTTCTGTTCCACCTTACCCCACTCTTAAATCTGGTATCTCTCTTTCTGGGTGTCAGAGATCTTGCCCTCATAGTGTCTGGGTTTCAGTAGCTGCTGTTACTTAAAGTAAACATCAGTAAGGTGTTTGGGGATTTTCACTTTGCTAATACCAATTTTTGTAGAGGTGGCAATGACAGATTTCTGTTGTGTTCTTCATAGAGGAACACGAGTAAGGCTAAGAGGCCCATTCACAAGTAGCAAGCCACTGCCAACTGCTTTAGGAAGACCACTGTTTTGCCTTTGTGATGCCTGGTGAAGATATTCAGGATGGTGCTGGGAGTGATGCTAGCTCGAAGTTTCCTCACATGCTGAGTGAAGGGTTTCTTTCTGTGGTTCAAGAGCTTTTGGGATACATCTTCAGTAGGGTAGTATCTAGGCATTTTTTGAAGCTTAACCACCCAGTGACCTCCATTCTTGTTCCCACTGACTATTTTTGTGATCGTAGTAAGAACGTTCTCCTCCTTTTTCTTCTCAACCTTTGATATAGCAGCTGTGTACTTTCTCTTGTACAAAGTCTTTCTGGATACATAGCAGATCAGGAATATCTGCCAATTACTCTAACCAGGACAAGATTTCAGCTGCAGTGTGGCTGTCCATTCTTGCACTTTTTTGCCTTTTTCACCTTATCCTTTATTACCAGTACCACTGTCAGAAGCCTTCTGGGCTTTGGGTTTTTTCTTTTTGGTGTCTGGCTTCTTAGTATTTTCAACTGCCTTCTTGCAAGAAGGGAAAGAGAAGTAAATTTCCTGGTCTGCACATTTCTTATTGTCCTTGTCTGTTTTTCCTTAATTTCTGAAACTTTTCATTGTACCCTCTAGAAGTCACAGTTTTTCTTAATCAAATCCCTTATAACCAGGTCAAAGATGAAACTAAACAAGAAATTCAAGAATATCTACAATTCAATGAAAATTCAAGCACAACTTATCACAATTTGTGGGATGTGATGAAAGCAGTTCTCAGAGGGAAAATCATAGCTATGAACTCACACATTAGGAAAACAGAACGGGAACAAATAAACACCCTAATGTTGCACCTCTGACATTTAGAAAAGGAAGAGCAAACCAAACTCAGAGCCCAAAAATGGGAAGAAATCATAAAGATTAGAGGAGAAATTAATTCAATTGAGATGAAGAAAACAGTTCAAAGAATCAACGAATCAAAAAGCTGGTTCTTTGAGAGACTAAATAAAGTTAATAAGCTCCTAGCTAACCTCATCAAAAAGAGGAAAGAAAAAATTCAAATACAAGCAATA
>PVKA01007122.1:56177-79592 GCA_004027165.1 Ctenomys sociabilis
AGCCAATAAAAGCCAATGAAATACGAAACTTAATATAAAAAAAAAAAAAAAAACCCTCTGACAAAGAAAAGTCCAGGTCCTGATGGATTCACAGCTGAATTCTACAACAAATTTATAGAAGATATAATCCCCACACTCCACAAACTCTTCAATGAAATTGAAAAGAAAACAGTCCTCCCAAAATCATTTCTGGAGGCAAGTATAATACTGATTCCAAAACCAGGGAAAGACACAACCAAAAAAGGAGAACTACAGGCCAATCTCCCTCATGAACATAGATGCAAAAATCCTCAATAAAATCCTAGCAAATAGAATACAGCAAATCATCAAGAAGATCAGACGCCATGACCAGGTAGGATTCATCCCAGGGATGCAAGGATGGTTCAATATTGAAAAATCTATAAATGTAACACTATATTAATAGACTGAAATCTAAAAACCACATGGTCATCTCAATTGATGCAGAGAAAGCTTTTGACAAAGTCCAACACTCATTCATGTTCAAGGTCCTACAGAAAATTGGAATAGATGGCCTCTACCTCAATTTGATAAAAGCCATCTATGACAGCCCAACAGGTAATATAATTCTAAATGGGGAAAAATTGAAATCTTTTACTCTCAAATCTGGTATAAGACAAGGATCTATCACCCCTCCTCAATATAGTTTTGGAATCATTAGCTATAGCCATAAGACAAGAGGGAGAGATAAAAGGAATACAAATAGGTAAAGAATAAGTTAAATTATCACTATTTGCAGATGACATGATACTTTACTTGGAAGACCCAAAAAACTCCACCAAGAAGCTACTAGAATTGATACAGAAATTCAGTAGCATAGCAGGATACAAAGTCAATAATCAGCTGGGCGTAGTGGTGCAGGCCTGTAATCCCAGCACTCGGGAGGCGGAGGCAGGAGGATTGTTGTGAGTTCGAGACCAGCCTGAGCTACAGTGAGCTTAAGGCCAGCCTGAATTGCATAGTGAGACCCTGTCTCAAAAAGACAAAAAAAAAAAAAAAAAAAAAAAAAAAAAAAAAAAAAACAAAGTCATTGATCAAAAGTCAATACGAGTCCTCTACATACTGAGAGGGAAACTATAGAAACAATACCTTTTACAGTAGCACTGCAGAAAATGAAATACCTTGGAAGTCAAAGATCTTTTCACAGAAAATTACAGTACCCTAAGAAAAGATATCATAGAGGATTTCAGAGAATGGAAAAATATTCCCTGCTCCTGGATAGGAAAAACCAACATTGTGATGATGGCCAAACTCCCAAATTGTTGTAGAGGTTTAACGCAATCCCTATCAAACTGCCACCAACATACCGCCCAGATCCAGAGAAATTGTTCCTAAAATTTATTTGGAACCAGAAAAGACCTAGAATAGCAAAGGCAATCCTGGCCAACAAAGACAAGTCAAGGAGGCATCACAATTCCTGACTTGAAATTATACTACAAAGCCACTGTGATAAAATCAACATGGTATTGGCAATGAAATAGACCTGAGGATCAATGGAATAGATTAGAAGATGCAGAGGCCTCTATGAACACACTCAGCCATCTGATCTTTAACAAAGGGGCCAAACATGCTTGCTGTAAGAAGATAGCCTCCTTAATAAATGGTGTTGGTAAAACTGGCTTTCTACTAGCCAAAAACTAAAACTTGATCCAGGTCTATCACCATGCACTAAGCTAAAGTAAAAATGGATTAAAGATCTAAACATTAAAACAGAAACACTCAATCTCCTGGAAGAGAAAGTAGGAGGAACTCTTGAAGACATAGGGGTAGGCAAAGAGTTCATGAACAAACATGTATTTGCACAGGAAACAGTTTAAAGAATTAACAACTGGGATCAGCTCTTATTGAGAAGTTTCTGTACATGAAAAGAAATTGTGAATTTCACAAAAAAAAGTGCAAAGACAACCCACAAATTTTGAAAAAATCCTAATAAGCACTCAGACAAAGGTCTGCTCTCTACAATTTATAAAGAACTAAGATATATTAGGGCTCTCGAATTTAAAGACCCAATCCAGAATGGGCATGTGAGATGAATATACCCTTCTCAGAGGATAAAATTAAAGAAGCAAATAAATATATGAAAAAATGCCCCACATTACTAGCTATCCATGAAATGCAAGTTAAAACAACACTGAGATACCATCTCACTCCAGAAAGAATGACTGTCATAAGGAAATCAACCAATAACAAATGTTGGAGAGGTTATGAGGAAAAAGGAACACTTCTCCACTGCTGGTGGGAGTGTAGACTGCTGCAACCATTGTGGAGATCAGTGTGGAGACGCCTCACAAAGGTAGGACTGGAAATCTCATTGAAGCCAGATATCCTCCTACTGAGAATTTCCTAGAAGAACTGAAAACATCATGTCATAGTGATATATGTTTATAGCAGCACAATTTGCGATAGCAAAACTAAGATGCCTGTCACTTGAGGAATGGTTGAAAAAGATGAGATATTTCTATATAATGGAGTATTACTCAGCTATTAAGAATGATAAACTTGAAGCATTTATATTGAAGTGGATGCCACTTGAACATATAAGTAAAATAAACTAGACACACGTTTAAATATAGTATAGTCTCCCTTGTATAAGAAATCAAAAGAAGAAATACAAATAGAAAGGTATAACAACAACTGAAAAGAATTTAGTCAGATAGGGTAAACTGAACTGCATATGTTGTAGGGTACTAATCAACTTCTCTTCTGGATTTGCAGATCAAAAATTGGAGAAATGGAAGGGCTGCAAGGTCAGCCAACATTTTGGCCCTAGCCTTTCAAGGTTAGAAAAGACTCAGGACATAGGAAAACTTGTACTGTAACATCATGGAACTTAGTGGTGCCCCAAATTTCTGATCAAGGAGATTATGGAGCCACAGAAGAATGTGATTGATGATCTATAGTGTGCCTAAGGAGAGTCATATGGAGAGAAAACTTTCAGGGTTTCACAGAGAGCAAACTGGTCAAGCAGTTTCTGTGAGTCATCCACATGGCTGACACTGACAACGGATCTACAGAGTGAGGTATAGGGTTATAGGATAAACCCTCAGGGGACTTGACTGACCTCATCAGATACAAAAGTCACATCTTTTGTTATATAGGTCTTGCTTTATCTCGGTCTTAATCATGCAGCAGAAAAGTATAAAAATGAGGTATGTAAAATAGGGCCGTACTAATAAGCTGAGTTGTAAATAGCTCCAGTCAACAACTTCTTTGGATAACCCATTATTATTGTGGACTGGTGGACTGTGTTGGGTATTTTGCTGAATTCAAGCACCTGTAATGATTGAGTGACGATAGAATACCTATCTTTGCCAGGATTAAACAAAAGGGATACAAAGGAAGTACCATTCTTTGTTCGTATAAACAGTACAATTAGGATAAATATACAGTACTTCTACAGAATTCTATGAGAATAAAGATTTGCACTAATAATGTTTGGACAGGATATCCTGTTTGCTTCTTGTACTATGGCTAACTACTAGGAAGATAACAATGTAAAAGGTATTAATTATTGAAACTGTACTATAATTCAGCTTTAAAAAAAGAGAAGTATACAGCTACATTCTCTTAATTCATTGATTAAAGTCATCTGCTCTAATAGTAAATAGAATAATATGTCTGCACCTTGTACAACAGAAAACCACTACGAAAACAATATGCAATGTATTTATTATTGAACCTAGTCTACTAATTTGATTTGAAACTGTCTCATTGCTATTTGTTCTATAAAAATAAACAATAAAATAAAATAAAGTAAAAAACCAAATTACTTATAACCTCATGTGTTCCTCTGAATGTTTTATATTTGCTCTATTGGTAAGTGGTCCTACAATGAGGATACTTCATCTTGGTCCATGTGGGCTACTGTTAAGAGATACCCTGCACTGAGTAATTCATAAGCCAGAGAAATGTATTGCTCACAGTTTTGAAGCCTGGGAAGTCCAAGATTAAGATACTGGCATATTTGATATGTATCAGATGAGCGTGCATTTCCTGGTTCATATATGGCACCTTCTTGCTGTGTCCTTCTAGCAGAGGGGACAAACAAGCACCTTTAAGACACTTTTGGTAGTATACTAATCTTATTCATGAGGACTTTTCTTTATGACCAGATTACCTCCTAAAAGTGTTACCTCTTAAAACCATTGTATTCAAAAGTAAGTTTAGTTATGTAAGTATTCAGATGACACAGACATGTAGAACATAGTATACTATTTCTGCTGTAGCCTTCTCAAAAACTAGCTGCTTCTTAGTGTTCTCAGCAACTGAGCATGAAAGTAAGGTGTAGATACTCTTTCCTGTTACCATTTCCAGATATCCTAACATTTTCCCATCTGAAAATCCCAACCTTTTTATCCCATTATCATTAGTGCCATCTTTCATGTTGCTGGCTACAATAACCAACACCCACAATTTAAAGGTTTAGTTTGGCTTTTGGTTTTGGGAGATTCAGTCCCTGGTTGTCTGGCTCCAAAACAGAAACATGAACGGTACTTATTGGTTCATAGCAGCTGGGAAGCAGAGCAGGGGAATAGCACCAGGGAAGTATTTACCTGAGACAGTGTATTACCCATGTCCATATCTCTGTCCCCTACCCAGACCTCTATCAGTCCTCTGGGGCAGATTCCAAAGCCAGGCAAGTGGACTCTCCAACCTGACTACCACAATCATATTTTAATTTTGGCACCATTCTTCATTGTGGCTGTCATGTAGTGAGCCCTGAACTTAGTGGCCCTTACTTCTTTTTACTTTTTTATTTCTTGATTTTTTTGTAGTTCTTGGTTCACCATAACACTTTTCCTGCTTTGAGTCCTTGGTGATGATATTTCCAGTGTCTTCATTTCTTTGACTCATTGACTTTTTTTTTTGGTATTTTAGGTGTTCAGGGTCTCACTACTAGATTGGACTTGTAAAGATCTACCTATTTACAGCCTCCCAAGTGCTGGGATTACAGGCACTCATCACCACACCCAGTCTCAATTGCTATCTCAGTGGTCCCGGAGGCTGGGCCGGCATGGCAGGCCCTGGGATTTAAACCCTGGCCCCTGAGCCTGCTTGTAGGTGCTTCATTCTGCTGAGCTACTTGGCTGGCCTCTTTCATTGCTTTTGCCTTCCGCATTATCTCAAACCACTCACTCTTGTGATTGTGTCTTAGACTTTGTTACTGTAGTTATTCTCCATAATCTTAGTATTATATATCTCCAGCTACTGTCTCCTTTCTCTGTAGTCACTCTTTATTTCTCAAGTCTTCCAAGACCATTGGTGTGTTCACCCTGCCATCACTGTCTTTTATCTACCTTTTGTTCTCTTGTCCCCACCTAAATCTACATTAAATCATTCTGAACACTGCCTTGCATACATCCTCAACTTTTCTGCCTTTCCCCTAATTTTGATATAATTCCCTGGCTGGTATAATCCCAAAACCTTGTTAATTCAGGTGTCTACTTTTGGAGCCATTCAGAGTAGCTGTGTCAACACATGCTGCCATGATGAGTGGTAATCCTTTCAGTTCATCAGTGGTACTCTGTTGTATCCAGTGTCCTAGTCCATTTAATTGTTCACTTTCCTTGTTCTCAGCTTCAAGTTTCTTCCCTATTCTCACTCCTAACTGATTACCATGGTTCTCACTTCACTGAACAGGGAGGCAATCAGTAAACACTGTACAGACCTTGATTCCCCATCTGTAGGAGCATTTGCATCCCCTATTCTGCTCTGCTACCTGTTATGTGTAGATCTGCATTCTTCAGCTTGCACTAGATCCTGTCAACTCTCAACAACTTGGCTAAATTGCTTTTCCAGCATCTTCATTTTTTACTTTCTTCTGGATCATCCTGTTACCCGAAAACATATTATTTTCCTCACATTTGAAGAAAACACATTATTTATTTTAATAGCATTACTGAAATACAATTTATTATATAGTAAGTATAATGTAATGCTTATTATGACCATAGGGCTGTACAACCATTGCTGCATTTGAATATTTTGTGTTCAAAATATTTGTAGAATGTTTGTGGAATATTTTTGTCCTTCTCACACCCAGAAGAAGCTGTATATCTGTTAGCAGTCACTTTCCATAACCCTTCTCTCCTCTGCAGCTTGAGGCCATCAGTAGGTACATTCTGTGTGCATAGATATGCCTGTTCTAGATATTTCGTATAAATTGAATCACATAACATGTGGTCTTTTGTGATTGGCACTTTCATTTAGCATCACACTTTCAGAGGTCAACAATATTGTGGTATATATTGGTACTTCTTTTGTTTCTTTGAATACTACACTTTTACTCATTTATCCATTGACAGATTAGGGCTATTTCCAACTTTTGGCTGTGTGAGCATTTGTATACTGGTTTTTGCAGGGTTATATGTATTCATTTCTTTGCTATAACTAGAGGTGGAATTGCAGTATCATATGATAATTATGCTTAACATTTTGAAGAGCTGCCAGATTATCTTGTAGTGTTACTATATGATTTTATGTTCTCCTCTTTAGTATATGAGGGCTTTAGTTTTCCATATGCTTCTCAACACTTATTGTCTGAATTTTAGATTATAGACATCCTAGTGGAGTATCTTCTTGTGCTTTTTCTTCTTTTTCTTTATACTAAGGATTGGATGCCTGGGATGCCCTTTGCACTGAGCTTCATTCCCAAGCCCCTCCATTCCCACACCTCCTCATCCTTCAGCCCCCTTTCTCTTAACCCTCACCCTCCAGCACTTGTATATAGACAGGAACTAAACTATTTTTGCCCAGGTTGGGCTTGTACTTGTTATCCTTTTGTCAGAGTTTCCCTGCATTTTGCCTTGCATTCCCCCTATGGCCAAACATTCCCCTGATGGTGTCAAACATTTTTACAAGTGTTTAGGGGCCATTTCTGCTTTGCAGAAATGTTTATTCCAATACTATGCCCATTAAAATTAGTTTGTTTCTCATAATTGAATTGTAATAGTTTGTTACATATTCTTGGCACAAGTATCTTACCAGATAAGTGAGTTGTATATATTTTCTTCCACTGTGGAATGTTGTTGTTTAGTGTTTTTTTAGTGTGCGTGCGTGTGTGTGTGTGTGTGTGTGTGTGTGTGTGTGGTGGCATCGGCACTGTAGTTGAATGACCAGGCCTTTAGCTAGCAGGTACTCTAGAACCACTGAGCTACACCGTATTAGGTACTTACATTTTCAGTGTCATGTGAAAGAAATCATTGCTAAGGTCATGATGATCAATTTACTTACATGTTTTGAATCACATAGTCATTTAGCATTTACAGTTACTTCTCTGATTCATTTTGAGTTAATTTTTGTGTGGGGCTTGAGGTAAAGGTCCAGGTTAATTCTTTTTTTTTTTTTTTTTTTTTTTAATGTGGGCATCCAGTTGTTTCAGCACCATTTATGGAAAGGTTAATGTTCCCTGTTGGATTTTCTCAACACCCTGCTTGAAAATCATTTAGCACATAAATGCAAGCCTTTATTTCTGGACTCTCAGTTGTATTCCATTTACCTGACAACACTAGTACTTTATTGTCTTCATTGCAATAACTTTTCATGAAAGTTTATCTTGGCTTTTCTTTTTAGCCAATTTCTTTCATCTTTTCTGAAAAACATTCTGTGCTTCCCATTACTGCAGTTTCTCTAAGGAGTCTGCTTGCTTGTTTCTTATTCTTTCTTCTAAGTGATACTTCAGCAGGTTTTTGCTATAACTTTCCACCAAAAAAAACTATGCTTGTTGGTGTCGTTAATGACTCCTATGTTGATAAATTCAGGACTAAATTTTTTTGTATTAATCTTACGGATTTTTCAGTATCAATGACAGTTAATTACTAGGTCGTTGTTGGAACTCATGGTTTTCAAAGCAGTCTCCCTATCCCCACTTCTGTCCCTGCATTGGCATAGGTAGATGTGAGGCCTTACTTCACTGTTCTCTTTATATGTCTAGTTGTTGCTTATGTTCAATCACATAGCTTTGAATATCATTCACATGCTGATGACTCGCAAATTTACAGCTTAAGCTCTACCCTCTCTGTTTGAATCAAACATTCATCTGCTTGCCAGACAGGTCTGCCTGGTTATCTTCAAAACTGCAGATTTTAACAAGTCAAAAATCGAACTGTTTCCCTCCTCTTAAACCTACACAACTTCAGGCTATCCAGTTTCTGTTCTAGTTACTTAGGCCAAAATCTTGCTGGTGTTTGCCTTTTAACTCCTATTGATCTATCAGAATAATCTGTTTGATCTACTTTAAAGAATATTTCCACATCTGATGGCTTATCCTTTGCTTAGATTGGAGAGTAGTGCGTTTCTATTTATTTACCTTTTCCTTTTGGCTTTGCCTCTTTTTCTGGTCTGTTTTCAACTTAGTAACTAATACCATACCTTTAAAAAAGTTGACAGTAACAAAATGCTGGTGGGGCTGTGGATCAAAAGGACCCTTTTTCTTCTTTTGGTGGGAGTGTAGACTGCTGCCACCACCGAGGAAATCAGTGTGAAGGTTCCTCAACAATCTAGAATTAGAGGTTCTATTTGAGCCAGTTATTTCCCCCCTTGGCATCTTCCCTAAAGAATTGAAGACAACATAGTATGTCATGATACATGAACACCCATGTTTCTAGTGGCACACTTGGTGGCAGCCAAATATTGGAAACAACAAAGTGCCTGTCAGCTGGTGAGTGGAATACTACGGTGTCATAAAGAAAGATACACTCAAGATATTTCTACAGAAATGGATGCACCTTGAGCTCATACTCTTTAAGTGAAATAAATTAGACACGTGTAAATACCACCTTTTTTTCTCTGGCGTGACAAAAGTGTAAATAAGGACTGAAGTGTATAATAGGTATTCTGAAATAGGAAGAAAATTTCAAATGGGGAGGGGAAGAAGGAAGAGAAGAAGGGAAAAGACAGGAAAAGTTTTAAAAAATGAGAAAAGAAGGATAACATGGAAACAAAGCTTTTCTTAAAAAATTTTATTTTTTGAGAAACGAGTAGCAATAAGACAGTTTCAAAGCTGATTAATGGGACAGTTTCAATAGTTAATACGTTGTACATTGTTATCTTCTTAGTGGTCATCCACATTATAAGATGCAGACAGGATATCCTGTCCAAACACTATTAGTACAAATCTTTCTTCTCATTGGTTTAAGTGAAAGTAGGTGTTTATCTGTCCTAATTATACTGTATATACAGATACAGAATGGACCTTCCTTTGTAGCCCCTTTTTTAGTTTAGTCCTGTCAGAGATGGGTATTCCATTGGCATCTAAATACTGTAGGTGTGTGAATTCAGCAAAACAATCCAACACAGTCCAGCAGTCCACAATAGTAGCAGATTATCCACAGAAGTTGTTGACTTGAGTCTTTCGCAGCTCAGCATATTATTGTGGCTTTACTTTATATACCTCATTTTTATACTTCTCTGCTGGATGGCCAAGACCAAGATAAAGCAAGACCTATACAATAAGAAATGTATCCCCTGTATCTGATAAGGTCAGTCAAGTCCCCTGAGGATTTATCCTGAAACCCTGTACTGCACTTTGCAGATCTTTTGTCAGTGTCAGCCATGTGGATGAGTCATGGCCATTGCTTGACCAATTTGTTCTCTGAAAGCCTGAGAGAATGTTTTCTCTCAGGTGATTCTCTTTAGGTACACTGATATCATCGATCACGTTGCTCTGTGGCCCCATAATCTCCTTAATCAGAAAATTTGGGACACTACTGAGTTCCATGATGTTACAATACAGGTTCTCCTATGTTCTGAGTCTTCACTGACCTTGAAAGGCTAGGGTCAAAATGGAAACAAAGCTTTTGTAAATGAGGGGAGGAGGGGCTGAAGGGAAGGTAGGGGTGTTCTGCCATGTACAAGTACAGATTCTCTGTAATGAATGTGATCATTATGTGTATCTAAAATGTACAACTAAAATCTGATTAAAAAAATCATTGTAAAATTAAAATATTGATCTTTTTAGTTTACTTTTCACAATCCATCACCTTTTTATATTTTAAAAATCTTTATTTTTAGGTTCATAGCATTTTTAGCTTTATTGCAAAAGTGAGAGGAAGGCATAGAGCTTTCCCACCCTGTATCCCTGTCCAATAATATCCTCCTTTGTTCTGAACCTGTAAATTGTAACAGAATTGCTGATTCTTGGAAGTCTGTGATTAGGGTTTACTCTTCGTGGTATACATGCTGTGGATTTGGACAAATGTATAGTGATGAGTGTCTTTCATTATACTATTGGGCACTGCCCTAAAAATCCTTTGTGCTCTGTGTGTTCATGACCTTGCCCCTCCTGGCAGTCAGCAATCATCTGTCTGTGTAGTTTTGTCTTATCCAAGGTGTTACGCAGCTGAGATCAGATGTTATGTAGCCTTTTCAGATTGCTTTCTTTCATGCATTTATGGGACCTCTGTGTCTTTTTATGGACTGACAGCTCATTTCTTTTTAGCATTGTGGGGCTGGAGAGATGGTTCAATGGAATAAGTGCTTCCCTGGCAAGTGCAAGGACCTGAGTTCAATCCCCGGTTCCACCAAAAACAAACAAACAAACAAAAACTCCTAAAAAATCTTTTAGCATTGTGTAATAGTTCATAATCTGGGTATGCCTTTATTCATTTATCTATTGAAAGGTTATTTTGGTTACTTGAAAGTGTTGACTGTTATGAGTAGGGCTACTATAAATATCTGTGTGTAGAATTTTATGTATAAGTTTACTCTTTCTTTGGACAGATAGCAAGGAGTGTGATTGCTGATGATGATAATATTTAGTATATTTTAGTATTTTTAGTAACTTTGTGTATATTTAAGGTATACAAAATAATTATATGAGATACTCAAAGATAAAAAAGATTACTACAGGATAGCAAAGCAAGTGGATTTGTCATGTTACATAGTGAACATATTTTTTTTTTTTTTGCAAGAACAGTGACAATGTCCTCATGTATCTTGAATTCTATATACACTTTTCTAGTCCTTATGCTCTGTATTAGGAGAGCTTGTTCAGTAAAGCTTGTTCATTCCTTGTATTTCTCTGTATTCTCTGATTTATATCTGCTCATTTTCCTGTTTCTGCATCCTGTCTCACAACTACTCTTTTGTTCTTTATCTTTATATATTTGATATTTTTAGATTTTACATATGAAACCATACAGTATTTTTCTTTATGTTTCTGGCTTATTTCAGCTAGCATAATATTTTCTAGGTTCATTGATATTGTGGCACATGGCAAGGTCTTGGCTTTTTCAGGACTCAGTAATATTCCATCATATGTATATATCATGATTTCTCTGTATTTATCCATTGACATAGCCTTAAATTGTTTCCATGGTTTGGCTATTATGATTAGACTGCAGTGAATGTGAGGATGTAGATACTGATACATGAAATGCTGATTTTACTTTGAGTATATGTATAGAAGAGTGATTTAGTGGATCATATGGTAGTTGTGTTATATATTTGAGTTTGAGAGGCTAGGGAGGTGGAATTTGATTTTGACAAAAATAATTTTCAAGTTGATGTTTTTGTTAACATGTGTCTACTGCATAATGATTGTATTGTGGTAATTTGATTTTTTTAGTCCTTTAAGAAACTGCTGATTTATTTTCAGTACTGGTGATTGAATCCAGGACTTTTCTACTGACCAAGATCTTCAGCCTTTAAAAAAAATCTTGCTTAGGCAGACTCAGGGACCATGGGTTCAATCCCCAGCCTGCTGTACTGGCGCTGCCCCTGCCGTGATTGAGACTGGGTGTGGTGGCTCATGCCTATTATCCCAGCGCTTGGGAGGCTGAAAAACAGGATCACTACAAGTCCAATTTGTGTAGTGAGACCCTGTAGATTTTGTATTAAATACATTAAAAAAAAAACTTACATTTTGAGACAAGTTTTTTTTTTTTTGCAGAACTGGGGATTGAACTCAGGCCCTTGTGCTTGCCAGTGAAGTGCTTATTCCACTGAGCCATCTCCCTGGCCCCATTGAGAAAGGGTCTTGTTAAGTTGCTAAGTCTCCCAGGCAGGGCTTTAATTTGTGATCCTCCTGCTTTAGTCTCCCACAGTGCTGAATGGATTGCAGGCATGTGCTACCTTGCCTGGCTCAATACTACCTATACTAACTCATGAGTTCTTTTTTCCCTCACCCTCACTAGAATTTCTTGTCTTTAGAATTTCGATGCTAGCCATCCTAAGAAGTGTGGAGGGATACGTATATTACAGTAGTTTTGATTTGTGTTTACCTGAAGATTAATGATGTTGAGGACCTCTTTTTCATATGCCTGTTGGTCATTTACATGTCTGCCCTGGAGCAGTGTTGGTTCAGGGGTTTTGCCCATTGTAAAATTGGGTTGTTTCCCCACTAGGATTGACTTGTCAAATGTTTTTCTGTCAACTGAGATCATCTTTATGAATTTTTTCTTTCATTTTGTTGTTGTGATATATCACATTGATTGTTTTGTGTATATTAATCTTTTGGACCAGGGACAAATTCTGCTTGGCTGTGGTGTATGATCTTCTTTTCTCTAAGAGTTGCCAGAATCCCAACAGTTTCAGCATTGCTGAAATGTCCAAGTCTCAAGTATCCGCCAAGATCCAAGGCAAACTCTCATCTGTGATCCCCTATACAAATGAAGTTAAACACATCCAGAATTCAGAAACACAAGATAAACATTGCCATTCCAAAAGGTATACACAGGAGGATACAAACCATTGGGACCAAAACAAGTCCAAAATCCATCAGGGCAAACCTTAAGTCCTGTAGTTCCATGTGGAACATCTGAAGCAATGTGTGGCAAGTTGTGAGCTCCATGTGCTTCCGCCCCTATGGCACTCTTGGTGATAGACCCCCTGGGTTCTCTATTAGGCTGGCTTTTCTCATAGGCTGGCTGTGCTCCCTCTTTGCAATTTCCTTTAGTTGATTCATGTTCCTGGCTTTTCTAAATTTCTGGGGTTTCCACTGAATAGGCTTCTCACAGCTTTACATACTACCCTCTCAGGAGCACACTGCCTGACCTGGGAGGTCATCTTCTGAAATCTAGGTGGAAGCTTTCTTTACCTCAGAACTCCTGCATTCTGTATGTACCTCAAACCAGTGCCATGTGGATGATGCCATGGTATGCTGCTAGCTGGAGCAGTAGCCAGTCTTTCCTCTGTCTTGGCTGTAGCAGTTGAGTGCCTGGATCATTGAGCACTCTGACTCTGACCCTGATCCTGAGGAATAAATTCTTCATGCTGGCGACTTTTTGAAACCTGATGTGGCTGCCACCTCCATTCTGGAACATGGGGCTCTGCAGATTTCTCAAAGCAAAGTCCCTCATCCTTGTGATTCTGAGACTGCAAAGGGGACCAGTGATGCCCTCAGGACATATTTTCTATTCTTCTGTTCTTCCTGGGCAATAGCGATCTCAGCTCTTATCTTTGCAGTCCACAGCCTTTCTGGTGCTTCCTTTCTGGCCAAACTTAACATTTTAAATCATTCTTTTGGGCTCTTTGCTCTTCATAGTCAACATACATTTGACTAAGAACCCCCAACAATAACCATGTCGCTGCCCCAATATTTGACTATTTTGAGATTTTCTTTGAAAGATTAATCAGCCTTCCATGTTTAATCTCAGTCTCAGGCAAAGTCTCCGGACATGGGCAAAATTCAGACAAATTTTCTGCCAAGCCAAAACACAAATTATCTGGAGTCCAACAACCAGTGCAGTCATTCTTCCCAGCAGAAACCTCACCAGCCTGGTCTTTATAGGCAGAATTTCTGTAGTTTTCTGGTCTGAGCTGTGACCAGAATCTCTCCTACAGAACAGCTGAAGCTGTTCCAGTGCTTCGCTTGTAGGTGATGTCTTCAAGTCTTTCCTATCTCTTCCCAGAGGCCAAAAGCTGGTAATCCACATGGTCAGGTTTAGCCACAACTACCACCCACTTCTCTGGTACCAAATTCTGTCTTAGTTACTCTTTTCTCATTGCAGGGATAAATACACTACACTCAAAATGAGGGAAGGAAAGTTTATTTAGCTCACTGTTACTGGAGGCCTCATAGTTTATTTATTTTTAATTTTTGTTTTTCTATATTTAGGACACGGTCTACAGGGTCTACAGGATTTCACTACAGAGATCGGACTCATAGTGATTTTCCTGTTTTCAGCCTCCCAAGTGCTGAGATTACAGGTGTGCACCACCATGCCCAGTCTGGATTGCTAAGTGTACCCTGCGTGCGGGGTGGCATGGCACATGGGGGATGGAACCCCGGCTGCTGT
Source organism: Ctenomys sociabilis (assembly GCA_004027165.1). Classification (NCBI taxonomy): domain Eukaryota; kingdom Metazoa; phylum Chordata; class Mammalia; order Rodentia; family Ctenomyidae; genus Ctenomys; species Ctenomys sociabilis. The sequence continues at coordinate 70,433 of PVKA01007122.1, forward strand.
GCTCTGCCTAAGCAGGTGCTTTAGTCTGCAGAGCTATCAGGCTGACCCTTGGTTTCATAGTTTAAAACAGTCTGAATTATATAGCAAGACCTCGGAGCCTTATTTGCTCAGGAGAGAGGGTCAGCACCCCTGTCTTCTCCAAACATCTCCACTCTGCCTGAGGTGCCCTCAGTTGCTGAAATTGCTGCCCGTCTCTGCAGGTTCTAGAGAAGCTGGGGTGCCACCATGTCCAGAATGACCCTCTCTACACCTCAGAGAATTCTGGCCATGCGTGGGGGGGGGGTGAGCAGCCAGTTTCCAGGTTCACACCTCTGGCCCTGCCCTTCGAGCTCTGCCCTAGTCCCCTGGCCCTACCCCTCAAGCAGCTTGGTGTTCCTCCAGCAAGCTGCCAATGACTTACATGCCCATGACTTGCATAAGGCTTTGGAGGGACAGCTAGACACAAACCATAACATGTTTTGGACCGGGGACAAACTCTACTTGGTCTTGGTGTATAATCTTCTTTTATACATTGTTAAATTGATTTTTCTCATATTTTATTGAAGAGCTTTACATCATTTTTTCCCATCAATATTTAGTGAGCATTTACAGTGTACTAGGCACAATTGAACTTATAGAAAACATTGGCCCTACTCTTGAGGAGCTGACATTCTAGAAGGAAAAAATACACCTGTTTTAAAATGCCAATTTTATTTGGTGTTTTCTGTAAAGTACTGAGAATGTATTTTGCAGGGTGAACTTTGGGTATAACAGCCCCGTCATTATTTAGAGACAAGAAAAAGAGAAAGGATTTTAAAAGACAACAATAGACTATTCAGGATAGGACTGGGGTACAGGAAGATAAACACAATCTCATCAGCTAAGGAGAGATATGCTGCAGTGAAGAGGATGAAGGAAGGGGTTTGTGAGATGCAAGCAGAGGAAGCAGATATCTTAGACATCAAGTGGAGCCAGAAAGATCATGTGACCTTTTCTCAAGCATGTGGCCACCAAATAGGAATGGTTGGTGACAAGACAGAAGGTTAAAGAAGGTCATCTTGTACACCTGGCAAAGAAGAAAGGAGCAAAATTGAAGGCAAGCTATGAAGATTGTCAAGTAATTCTTAAAAACCAAAAATAATCTGGAAGCACAAAACTTACAGTTGATGTTACCCAATGTCATGATGGGCCAAGAACATTGTGGCTTTCTAAGTTAGAAAATGCCATATACCAAAATTTTAAATGGAGCACATTAATTTTTTTCCATTCTCCCCCTCTATCATAAAATAATTTTTTTATATCAATTATCTTTTTGGGGAAGTAGAGGGATATGGGACAGGGTTGAGAATGGTATTTATGTTACTAGTATTTTTGTTATGATAAATTTTGCCTTTAACCTTGAAAAAAGCCCAGTAGTTGCCAACAGGGAATAAGAAATAAATTTCCAAGACATATGATTTCCTTCAGAGAAGTTTTGAGATCAAAAGGCTATTTACATGAAAAGCAGTAGAGAAAGTAGTTGAAAAGTCCACAAAACTTTTATTCCACTTACATGAACTTAATACATATGTTCTTAACAATTATGCTTAGATTGCTCATGAAATTTTCTCTCTCTCTCTCTCTCTCTCTCTCTCTCTCTCTCTCTCTCTCTCTCTCTCTCTCTCTCTCTCTCAGAAATGGGAATTGAACTCAGGCCCTTGGGCTTGCCAGGGAAGCGCTTATTCCACTGAGCTATCTCCCTGGCCCCTGAAAATTTCTTAAACATTAAACAAAGCTAGCCATCATCTCAAGTTACTTCCTCAGTTACTTTTTACAGTGCATGTATGTTAGGCAAGTATTGAAAAAAATTACAAAAGCAAAAACAACTAAAAAAAGTTAAATACATGGGTTTTTGTTTCTTTACTGCTGTTTGATATACATGAAATAATGAATACCAAGCAGTTCATTTTTACTGCATCTTTACTTTTACATTTGTTCTTAGGTTGCCTAAAACATTTAAATATAAATAAAATGTGTAGCAAAGATAATAAAAGCAAACAGCAGGGAACTGTACAAATAATGGAATGTGAACTGTTTCTGCTCTTATCCAGAGTAAATGGGTGATGCCTTCATCTGGAAGAACACCCCTGCAGCTGCAGGCACAGATGTGCATGCTGAGACTGCTTACTTCCTGAACACAGGATCCACACCTGGAGGACCTGTGGGGTATCTATCTTTGCCTTAGCCTTGGAAGTGCTCCAATTCTTAGAGTACCCATAATAAGTACACCTGTGTCTGGAATCAGTGATCCCTTTTACTCTCCTTAGGACAAGCCCAATATGTAGGCAGTTTTGTTTGCTTAGACAGAAGCAGTTTTAACACCAGCCCTTATGAAGCCACAGTGTACCAAAAGTACTATGCTGAGCAATGGTAACTTTATAAGAATTGCATTTTTCCATATTGGTCATTTCAAGATGAAAACAGCTAACTCCCTAAATATTAACTGGTTCTACTCCCCTAATAGTATACAGAAAATCACATGGGAAATATAGACATTCAAATAGAAGTAACATATACCTGTCATAAAAGTAAACAAAAAACTACTTGTGGGATAGCATGCATAACAAATGGTCTGCTGTGTAAATTTTAGAATGAGGAAGACAGAAGTTGGAAGGCCAATTAATTTTTCCCTCCTTTTCCTGCTTCAGCTTCATCTCTTTGGGTATCCAATGTCACCACAATGTCAGGTTGTCTCTCAGTAACTGCATTATTAGTGTGTTTTCTTTGTATGACTCTTCACTTAATATATCAAATTAAGCAATATCTTCATCAAAAGCTGTCTTTGCCAGAGAGCAGGCTTTCTCTGGAGCATTCATAATCTTGTAATAGAACATGGAGTAGTTAAGGGCCAGACCCAATCTGACAGAGTGTGTTGATTGCATTTCCTTTTTGCTGATTTCAAGACCTTCTTGTTATGCTTGTTGTGACTGACCCACAATCCTTTCTTGTCATCACCAACAGCAACCTTAGCCAAGTAACAGTGGTAATCTCCCTTCATTTTCAAATAACACTTTGCTCTTTGCTTGTGAAGCATTGGGGATCGAGAACTACATCATTGGAGATATCCCTTAGCTCGGTCTCATTTTCTTTCTGTATTCTCTCAAGCCATTTATTGCTTTTTCTCAGCACCTTCTATCTTTTGTTCAGTACTTGAGACAACCCTCCAAAATGATCTGTAGGCTCCTACAACATTTTTATAATTGATGGAAATCCTCTTCTCATTAGATAATTCAGCACCTTGCTCAGTTGGAGACTTCATGCAGGCTGTCATGTCATCACTCATCTGCTTGGCCAGTTTGACCTTATGCACCAGCTCGCTTCATCCATGCCTGGATGTTCTGGGTCCTGGGTGGTGGCAGTGGATGGACAGGTGCAGTGGTCTCTGGGCTGTGGCAGCAATGCTGAGACTCTTTTGGATCATTCTTAATCACAGAAATTATCCTGTAGGTTTTTTTTTTTTTTTTTTTTTTTTTTTTTGTTGTTGTTGTTATGATGTTTTTGTTTGCCCTAGGTCTTAATGTGATACCAGTGTCATAAAATGTGTTTAGCAGTCTCTCTTTTTTTTCTGGATGAGTTCAAGAAACTGGTTATTGATTTTTTTTTTTTTTTCTTCTGTGAATGTATTGTACAATTCAGCTGTGAAGCCATCTGGTCCTGGGCTGCTTTCTGGAGAGGCTTTTGGTTATTTCTTCAGTCTGTTATTTGTCTGTCAGATTCTGTTTCTTCCTGACTGAATCTTGGTAAGTTGTGTTTTTTCAGGAAGATTAGTTTCCTCTAGGTTATCCATTGCTGGAACATAATTGTTCATAATAGTCACTTACTGAGGCATCTATTTCTGTATTTTAATTTTCTATTTTATTTTTTGTGAATTGTGTCTCTTTTTCTTAGAGTAATGAATTATTAATTTTTCTTATTTCCTGAGTTTGATGATTTCTGTAGTTTTTCTGTTGGGGTTTTGATTTAGTTCTTCTTAAAAATATTTCCTTTATTCTGTTATTTTAGACTTACTTCCTTTTTTTATTCCTTCAAATATAATGTTAGACTTTCTGGGGGGCCCTTTTTTTTTTTCTAATGTAAGGATTTATAAACTGACCCCTCAGAATTGCTTTGCTCCATTCATATTTTTTATATATTGTGTTTCTGTTGTCCCTTTCCTCCGCATATACTTAAATTTCCCTTTTGATTCATGTCTGTTCCCTTAATTGTTCAGGAAAATATTGTTTAATTTCTACACATTTGTGAACCATCCAAGTTGGTTCACAAATCTTGTATTGATTTTCAGTGTCTTACCATTGTGGTCTGAAGTGATGTTACATATGATTTTAGTGTTTTTAAATTTGGTAAGATTTGTTTTGTACCTGAAGAATATTACATGTGCACTGGGCAAAAACATGTATCCTGCTGCTTGCTATTGTATATCTGTAAAGTGTGTATAGTCAGAAGTGTAATTCAAACCCAGTACTTCCTTATTCATTTTTCTTTTTTATTTATTCATTGTTATAAATGAGTTAACATAGATTCCTACTTTTTTTTATTCATTTTAATGAGAAAAAAAGATAAAATAGCAATGATATTGTTTCAGAACAGCTTAGTAGGAGAGTTACAATAAGTAATACATTGCATATTGTTTTCTTTGTAGTAGTTATTCAGAGGACAAGATGCAGACATAATATCTTGTATAAACAATATTAGTACAAATCTTTCTTCCCATTTAGCTAAGAAAAAGTAGCTGTGTACCCATCCTAACTATCTTGTATATACATATTTTTTCACAATAAAATGGTCTTTTATTTCTGTGCCCTTGTTTGTTTTGTTTTGCCAGATATGGGTGTTCCATTGCTGTTAGAGAAGCTGTATTTGGAGAAGTCTTTAAAGGACCTTTTCATACTTGTTGCCAGTCCAAAGATTGTAGGTACTTCAGCAAAATAACCCAATATAATCCAATAGTCCATAAAAGTAGTGAGTTATCAGCACTGGAAATTGTCTGAAATTATTGACTTGAGCCTTTTACAGCTTAGCATATTAATATAGCATTACTTTGTACATCTCGTAGTTATAATTTTCTGCTGGATGGTTAAGACCAAGTTAAAGCAAGACCTACATAACTAAAAATGTAACTTTTGCTGTCTGATAAGGTCAGTAAAATCTCCTCAGGATTTATCCTGGAACAATGTACAGCACTTTTTGGATCTTCTGTCAGTGACAGCTATCTAGATGAGAAATGGCCATTACTTGAGCAATTTGTTTTCTGTGAAAGCCCGAGAGAATTTTTTCTCTTTAGGTGACTCTCCTTAGGCACCCTATACATTGTCAGTTACTTTTCTTTGTGGCCCCATAATCTCCTTGATCAGAAAATTTGGGACACCACTAAGTTATATGATGTCATAGCACATGTTCTCTTATGTCGTGAGTCCTCACTGACTGAAGGGTTACAGCCAACATATTGGCTATCTTTTTTAGCCCATCTATCTGTCTAATTTTTGTAGTCTCCTACTTTTAATTCTACTGCTGTTTTTTCATGCTCATTTATATTTGCTTTTTGTATTTGGGTGCTCCAATGTGTTGTGTGTGTATGTATTAGCAATATTTGTTTCTTGATAGATTGATCCTTTTGTCATAAAATAATGATGCTTTACCTCTTGTGACAGGGTTATTGAGGTCTCTTTTAGCAGATCAAAGTATAGCCACTCCTATACCATTTTCATTGAATATCTTCAGTCCTTTCATGTTCAGCCTACTTATGTCCTGAAAGTTTAAGTGAGTCTATTGTAAACATCTTATAATTGGATTTTTATGTCTTAAAAAGAAACTTATTCAGCCACTGTGTCTCTTAATTGGAGAATTTAATCCACTTCAGTGTTATAAATAGGTAAAGACTTACTATTGTCGTCTTTGTTGTTTGCATTCTGATTGTTTTGTAGTGCTTTTGTTCCTTTTTTCCTCCCTTGTCCACCTTTGTGATTTGATAATATTTTGCTGTGCTAAGCCATGTCCCAGCATGTTAAGCCAGGTATGTCTGCTCCTGCACCTATCATCACGGAGCCTGAGCTACTGTCTCCCTGTATTGAGCCATGCTTTGTTTTGTATTCTAAGTACTAGGATAATGGAGACAAGTTGTTTTCTTTCCTTCTCTATGTTATCATTCTGGTTTTCTGTGCTTCTTTGTTATTCTTCAGATTTCATTTTACCACTGAACTATATTCTCAGCCCCATACTAAGTTCCTGTTCTGATGATTCCAACAGTCTTGGTCTGATAATTCTAACATCTCTCCTTTGTCAAGTCTGATATTTCTTCAGAACATATCCATGTTTCTTCAAGTTGTCTTTTGCCTTATTTGATTTTCCTCATAGATAGAAATGATGGATCAGGCAAAAAGGATTTGCCATAAGGAGACCTTAGTTATGTGGTGTTAAGGCATTAGAAAGTGTTCCATCATGTTGTAATTAAGCATCAGTCCTTCATTCAGCCTGTGCTGCAAGTATTTGTGTTTTTTTCTTCTCCTTTATGTGGGCTGAGGTGGCTAGAGTAGTGTGGATGGGCATATTTCTCCTTTCTCAGCACCATTAGGTTTTGATTAAACCCCAACAGGCTAGGAATTTAAGTTTTTTTTCTCTGAGGATAGTCTTTATTAAGAAGACTAGGGCCAACCAAATAGCTCAGCAGATTAAAGTGCCTGCAAGTAGGCACAGGGGCCTGGGGTTTGATCCCCAACCCTGCCATGCAGGCCCGCCCCCGGGACATGTTGAGATGGCAATTGAGACTGGGCATGGTGGTACGTTCCTATAATCCCAGCTCTTGCTAGGCTGTGAACAGGTGGATCACTAGAAGTCCGATCTAGTAGTGAGACCCTGAACATCCTGTAGACCATTCCCTAAAATACAAAAAAAAAAAAAAGCACTTGTACTTCCAAGTGCTTTTCTTCCCCTCCCTCAGCCGGAAGTCCAAGGGGATTTTTCTCTGGTATTCATACTGTGAGGACTTGATCAGGTTACTGATGAAAGCAGCCCAAAAATTTGTATGGGTGGGTCTTTTGGGACTGGGACTCCTTTGAGTTTTTAACTGTCAGAATTGTCCACACTGAGCCTCTAACAGTTCATGAATTTCATTTCAGATTTTCCTGCCCCCCATCCGTTCCCACTGTAGTTTGCACAGCTTTACTCTGGTAAGCCTTGACTGTTTTGCCAAAACTGAGGCAGCGGTTTGCCCTTTATCTTTACCTGTCTTAAGGTATCCAAGAAGAGTTGCTGATTTGTCAGTTTATCCTTTTATTCATTGTTAGAAGGAACTTGTATATAGAACTGGAAACTGAAAGTTCTCTTTACTAGCTTTTAATTTTTTTCAGAGTAAAATCAGGAATCCTTAAATAGCCTATAATCCAGCCTCTGCTTTCTCTTTGTTCTTCATCTCCTCATACCTATCCCTGGAAGATTGCTGTCCAGCACACTGGTTTTCTTCATACTGTAAGCCGTGCATTCTCCTGGCTTTGTACTGTTTGTTCTGCTTTAGATGCAAGATTGGCTCCTTCATCTCCCTAGAGTCCATGCTGAGATAGTCCTTAACTCACCTTTGTGAAATTATCCCCAGTCATTTTGAACTGATGACCATGTATGCTGATAGAGTTTTTTTATTGCCTTCTAAGTGTTCTGTATTTATTATGCACATTGATTATCTTTTGCTAGTGGAATATAACTATGAGAATACAGGTGTGTGCCTGTTTTATTTCTATATCCCAATCTCTTTGTGTCCTTATCAATGAACATTCAGTAAGGGTAGGAATTAATGTGTTTAGTCACACAGAACTATTCCTTCTGCACTGTTTCCTTCTTGGAATTTTCCATTCTAGTGTATCCCTTCTTTTCTCCTATTATGTACCTCCCCCAAGTAAGTCTTCTAACCCTTTAGGATTGGGGTTTCTGATGCTGGATACTGAAGAACACACATTTGAACATTAAATGTGTTAAAGATCCTGAGCACACTTAGGATCAAGAGTAGGAAAAAGCAGGAAGTGCTCTTGAATATGAAAGAAGTTAGACTATGGAAAAAAATCCTGTTTATTTATGTATGGATACATCTGTTTATGCATGACAAAGATAACTTGTTGAGCTTTGAAGGGACCTTGAATATTCCCTTTTATTTCTTTTTGACAGTATTGGAGCTTGAACCCAGTACATTTGGAGCTACATCTCCAAGCTCTTTTAAATTTTTAAAATTTGAGACATGGTCTCCCTTTGTAGTTGGGTTGCTCCTGCTATGATCAAACTTGTTATCTTCTGCCATAGCCTCTCAAGTATTGTGATTGTAGGTGTACACCATCATGCCTAGCTTGCTTTCTATATACTCTGGGTTCTATAAAGCCATACTGTAGCAAGGTAATTTATATGAAAATATAAAGGAATTAAAGCCTTCTTACTGCCCCAGAGATGTTGTAAAATAATCTTCCTAATTTGAGATCTCATGCATCATGGAAAAGGGTATGTAGTCTTGTTCTTTCAGACTTTGTTTTTGGTCCTTTGTTTAGAGTCAGCTCTCTTATTCTCTTTTTGGCCTATCCTAGCTTTGTTTTGCATTTACATCTCTGCCCCATCTGCATTTGGCAGTATGTGCTTAGGAATTTCCCAGGTGTTGCCAGAGTAGTAGGATTTTTGGGTGCTACAGTCCCCTGGAGGTGGCTTCTAGGTTCTTTCTGTCCTGAGCAAAGAACTGGTCAAGGCAAGCACAACTGGTAGCAAAGTTTTATTAAAGAAAGGAAAAGAAACAGGCTGTGGTGTGAGTTTGGGCCAAGTAAAAGTAGGGAAAGAAGCACAGCCTACAGCTTACGGGTGGCCTCCCTGACCATCCTTTTCCTATCACCCAGGCTTCTGGAAAAATCTGTGTGCAGGGCTTTGGGAGCTGTTTTCTGATTTTTATTTTTTTTTTTATTTTTTTTTTCATTTTTTTTATTATTTTTTTTTTTCTGTTTTCATAATGTTTTGGTATTGTACAAGGTGCATACATGATATTATATTTACAGGTATTTATGTGGCTGAATTATATCACAGATTCAATAATTATTTACCTAGTGGATGACCATAGCACTAAAAGCCGACATAATATCCTGTCCCACCACCAATAGTGCAGATCTTGCCTCTCATAGAATTATGT